>JAJPUD010006445.1:0-111346 GCA_023553655.1 Myrmecobius fasciatus
GTCCTGTTGTTTGATTGATTGCTTTAAGGTGCTGTGTAATGGCAGCTTGGTCCGATGCTCATCAGGGGTTCAGTGGTTCACAATCTATCCCCCTCAAAAGGCAGACCCTCTAAACCACCTGCCCACAATCAGGACAAATTGTTCCAAGAGGCCCGCGGAAGACTCCCAGGTGTGTGAAAAGTACAACTCCCACTCCTGTTCCGACTCCTGTTCCAGCTCCCTGCTCCAGCTCCCTGCCCCGGTCTCCCTACACTGCAGTCTGGGTTCAGTAGACCACCCCCCTGCCCAATTAAAACAGACCTGTTTTGAGGTTCTTCCAGAGTATCTTCTTCTAGAATCGTGTTGTTCTCCAGATATTGTGGATTTTTTTGCTTCAGAATCAGTCTAGAGGCTTCATATGTTGTTGGTTTGAGAGGAGGTTAGAGGAGGTTACAGAGACTCCTGTCTGATCTCCGCCACCATGGCTCCACCCCCGGAAGGAAGTAGGCTAATATTCTTTAGGTTTAAATCAGTCATGTCACTCCTCTGCTCAGAAGTCTTTGGTGTCTCCCTATTGCCTATTGAGTAAAATTAAAACTTAAAAAATTGATATTATTCTTTCTTCCCTCCCCTCTCTCAACTACTAAGAAGGCAAAAATTAGAGAAACCATTACAAATAGGAAGTCACGTGGAACAAATTTCCTCATTAGCCATATTAGAAAAAATAAGTAAGGAAAAGAAAGAACAAAATATGCTTCACTGGTTCCCTATCTGGTTACAGATAGCATTCTTCATGATGAGTCCTCTGGGATTGTGATGTGTCATTTTGTTAATCAAAGTTACTAAGTCTTTCACAGTTGATTATCTTTACAATATTGCTGTTGCTGTATAAATTGTTCTCTTGGTTCTATAGGCTTCACTTTACATTGGTTTATATAAGTCTTTCCAGGTTTTATGAAATCATTTAAAGACATTTAGGGTGCTCTGTTATTATACAATATTATATCATGTTCTTTAACCCACCAGCCTTCTCATAATGCTTTGCTTTCCATTCTTCAGATATGTCCTTAAATATACCCTGTGCTTTCTTCTTTCTGTGGAGTTGCTTGTGAAATTACTGTGTTTGGAATGCCCCTCTTCTCTTTTTTTCCTGCTGATCTTCTCTCTATCCCTAAAAGCCCATGTAAATTTTTAGTTTTATTTCGTGATCTTTCCTTGTTTTTAAAACTTTCCAGTTAGTCTTGTTTCCACCCCGGCCCTCCAGAAAGAACTTTGTTTTGTTCCACTGCAATATCTTTTGATGGGAATGGGATTCCTGGACGGGTTCCAATATAATTGTGCAAGGTACTCCCAGCAGGGAAAATAGCTTTATCAGAGCATATTATCAATTCACTTGCAAATTTTAATCATAAAATTATCAATTTAAGATTATAAGGGACTTTAGAGGTCATCTATTCTTATGGTCTTGCTTGGAGATGTGACAAGATAAGTGACTTGCCATGGCACACAAGCAGGACTTTTCCTGACTCTAAGGTCACTCTTACCTACTACTCCATATTGCCAGTCTTTAATGTAATTATCTTTTGAAGCATATTTTTTCAGTATCTGCAGTGGACAAGATCCTATGCTAGACACTGTGAGTATATAGACAAAACAAAAAGAGAGTTCCTCTTATTCGGGAGCCTGCATTCTAGGAGAGGGACATAATATATAAACAGATAATTAACTCTACCAACAATATATTAGTGTTCCAGTTTTCCCACATCCCCTCCAATATTTGTCATTATCTTTTCCTGTCATCTTAGCCAATAAGAGATATGCTTTATTTGTATGTTGTCCTTTTTATCTAGGTACTATTTAAATATCAAAATATATTTATTCAACATGTTGTTTATTCTTGACATTCAGAAAGATGAGAGGAAACCATCTTTCTTAGAGGTGGATTCATTGTCTTTGTGGTATAGAGGGATTTATAGTTGTTTGATCCAACCCAACAAGCATAGTTTTCAGTATCTGCAATGGACAAGATCCTATGCTAGATACTGTGGGTATATAGACAAAACAAAAAGAGAGTTCCTATTATTCAGGAGCCTGCATTCTAGGAGAGGGACATAATATATAAACTGATAACTGCACCTGCCCGATTATTTGAAGGAGGGCAATAACGGGGACAAATAAGGCTTTCTGTATAAAGTAGCATTTAATTTTTATCTTGAAAGAATTCACGGATTCTAAAAGGCACCAATAGGGAAGGAACACCCTTCAAGCATGGGGAATAGCTTGTACAAAGAGATGGAGGTAGGTGGGGGCATAGATATGGGGAATGGGCCAGAATGGATATCCATCATGATTTTGATACCATTGGCACACAAAGTACCCTGAAAGAGGCAGAACTCACAGTTCAAACTACTACCATAGACTTGTTCACTGCCTCTTGTCAAATCTTAAGAGAAACAGCAAGAGCCCCTGACCTGAAGACCCTTGATAGTAACAATAACCACTATTTAAATCACTAATTCTATTTCCTAAGTATTGAGAGGAGCAACTCCCATGGAGTGGGGCCATCATTTTCAGTATTAATCATACTAATATTCATTGATGAGCATGGAACCCAAGGGTTATGGGGACAGTGGAACCTCACAGATCCCTGTCCCTTCTTCTAGTCCAGCCCTGTGGTCAGGAAAGAAATCCTTATGAAGAAGGGGCAGATATTTCCAACAACTGTAGTCTATGGGATCAACAAGGCAACTTAACTGAAAAAGCAAGGAACCTTGAGGGAGAGATAGACTGAATATTCCAGGCAACTCAAATTACTGCTACATCTTGATAATTGCCTTCCCTTGGTCCCAGCTCACAAAGCTCAAAAGCCTTGGGAATAGAAGTAACCCTAAGACAACTGACCCTAGTGTAGGATCTTAACTATCATCAAGGCAAGTGAATTATCATTGTGTGACCTGGCCACTGTTTCTATATGTGCTGGAGCCTTTCCCTCCTGAAGAACCACAGACACTAAAGAGCTTGAAAAGAAATTCTCACCACCAAAATCTCTGGCACCATAGAATGGTTCAACATAAGAAATGAATATGATTTTATTAGTAGAAGTTTCATTAAATAAGATACATTACAGTCTGCTTTACTCCTGTATGTAGCTGTATATCAAGGGCCATGGTCTTTTTCCATCAAATTTGTAGTCTAAATCTCTTATATTTGTTATCTTTCTTAGTAGAATGTGATCTTTTTCAGATGGGAACTGTCTTATTTTCTATTTTTTCCCCCAGCATTTAGCCCAGTTCACTGAACACAGGAGATGTTAATAAATGCTTATTAATTTATTCATAAAAATCTAAGTTTAGATCACAGCTCTGTTAATTACTCCTCGTCTTTGTCTTATTGAGAACAAATCACTTTATATCCTCAAATGCCCACTCTTTTGTCATTTGCAATAATAATAAAAGCTAGCATCTATATTTTGTGGTTATTTAGTCATGTCTTACTCTATGAACCCACTGGGATTTTATTTTTTCCAAATTTATTTTATTTGAAGAAAGAGAATAAGAAAAAAGAAAAACAGAAAAGCAATACAAAACAAAATGAAACAAAAGAAAAAAGAACATTATCATGTGCCCAGCAAAGCATCAGGGAGGATTCAAAATATATAAGAAGAAATACCAGTTTAAGAAAGTATATATATATATGCATATATATATATACACTTTAGAAAGTATATGTATATATACTTTAGAAAGTATATATACTCTCTCTCTCTCTGTGTATATATATACTTCTTTAGAAGAAGTAATTATATGCATAACTGGTCATCTTTTTTTTTTTCCTTATAAATTGTCCTTTTGTTTACTGCTACACACCTTTTTTACTTTATTCTTTTTTCTCCCTTTCATCTCCCCCACCAGCCCCGAGCAGGCCATAGTTAAAAAATTATATATATATATACATATATATATGTATATATATATGTAGAGATATACATATACCTACATATGCATATACAAGCACACATCTATCTCCTTTTAATCCTCTTACCTCCAAGCAAGCTACAATTAAGGAAAGATATATTTATGTATACATATGTATACATATTCACTACATATATTCACACACTCATATATATACATGCCCCAGATACACACATGTCTTTCCCATCCTTGATGGCTCTTTCATTAAATTCTGCTTCATAACTTGGCTTACTATTATTTAACTGATCCCTCCCTTGTCTTCCTCCCTCACTCTTTGTTTCCCCATCCACCTCCCCTCCCCTCCTTATTTCTTTATAGATTTTGGATGATGCTAAACTCTTCATGGGTATATGTAGTGTTGACTATTGAACCCATTCCCCAGGTGAGTAGATTTTCAGAACAACAAGCTCTCCTCTCCCCTCTAATGCCTTTGTATCTATTTTTTCCTCTACATCTTATTTATATAACATGATTACAATTTTTACCTTTACTCTGCCAATTTTTTCTTTTGAGCTATTGTTGATGTAAATCTTAAACATAAAGTATTCATTTCCCATGTAAAAAAAACCGATAAACCATATGTCCATGTTTAAGCAATTTGTCCTTGTTGAGTTCCTTAAAAATTGCTCTTTGATATTGGCTGTTATATGTTAAATTTTCTGTTAAGTTCAGGTTTGGTTGATATAATGTCCTGAAAATCTTCAAGTTCATTGAATATACATTTTTTGTCATTCAAAATTATAGATAATTTTGCTGAATATTATATTTTTGGCTGCAAGCCTAGATCTTTTGCTTGCTCTGTACGTATTATTCCAAGACCTGCAATTTTTTTATTATAGCTGCTGCTAAGTTTTGTAAAATTCTAAGTGTAGCTCCAGTGTATTTGAATTTTTTTTTCTTGCAAAATTTTCTCTTTGATATGAGGGTTTCATTTGGCAATAATATTCCTATGTATTTTCCACAAAGGATCTCTTTGAGATAGTGATTGGTGGATTTCTTTCTTTCTTTCTTTCTTTTTTTTCTATTTCTACTTTCCCCTCATTATATCACTTAGGACAATTTTCTAGGATTATTTCCTGCATTGTGTGTCAAGATTCTCTTTTTGTTTACAACTTTCTGACAATCCAATTATTCTTATATTTTATCTTCTTGACCTGTTCTCCAGATCTGTTGTTTTTCTTATGAGATATTTCACATTCTGTTCTATTTTCTTATTCTTTATAATCTGTGTTGTTATTTCTTGGTTTCTCATAGCTTCACTGGCTTCCCTTTGCCCAATTCTAATTTTCAAAGACATACCTCCTTTTCTAATTGTCTAACTTTTTTTTTTCATAATCTTGTTTTTCTTGGGTGACTGATTTTTTCCTTTAGTTTTTCCTCAATGTCTCTCATTTGATTTTTGAATTCTTTTTGAGTTCTTCTATAAATTCTCTCTGGGCAGGGAGACATTTCATGTTACTCTTTGGGGCAGTTTTTTGTTGTTTTTTAACTAAAGTGTCCTCCTCTGAAGATGAATCCCAGTCTTCTGTTCCCATATGTTTTAATGGTGGAGTTCTTTCTTCTTTGCCAGTTCATTTTTTAAAATAAGAGGTATCAGTGTGAGCACCTCTAATCATGGGGTGGGGGAATAGTACCTCAAGCTTCCCTTCAGCTCTGCTCTCTGACCAGAAACCCCAATCCAAGAGCTCTATCCTCTTGCAAGGGCTCACAGCCAGCACTTTCCCTTCCATGCCATTTCTTTACTTACCAGGAGCTAGTCCTTCTCACCTGGGGCTGTGTCTCAGCAGCCCAGCTGAGTCTGGCATTCCTAATCAGCCAAGGTTTAGCTCAGTTTTTCAGGATTCAAACCCCAACTCCACAAACAGTCTGGGCGATGAAAGTCTCTGGTTCCTGCTTTGGCACCAGCTGTAACCAAATAGCAGCCAAAAAGTCAAGAAGCTTGATGTTTCGGCTGAGCTATCCTGGAGGTGTTTGCACTTCAGACATATTAATCCCTAGCCTTGGGGGTCTTTTTTCAGATCTTGTTGGGTTATATCTGGAGAACCTTAGTTCTGCCCCAAATTTTCTTGCTTTTTCACCTATCTATGCTTGCTCTGAGGTGCAAATTTGTTCTATTTGTGGGAGAAATTGGAAGAGCTTGAAATTTACC
Source organism: Myrmecobius fasciatus (assembly GCA_023553655.1). Taxonomy (NCBI): domain Eukaryota; kingdom Metazoa; phylum Chordata; class Mammalia; order Dasyuromorphia; family Myrmecobiidae; genus Myrmecobius; species Myrmecobius fasciatus. The sequence continues at coordinate 6,103 of JAJPUD010006445.1, forward strand.
CACCTACTCTGCCATCTTCCCAGACCCTACCCCTGGGGTTTTCTTGACAAAAATACCAGAGTAGTTTCCCATTTCCTTCTCCAGTGTAACGCCTTTGTCAGAACTCTCCACCTGGATCTGTCTATCTTGGGTAACCCTACATGTACAGTTTCATTGAGTTGCATAAGCCCTTCTGCCACAACAAAGCAATGATCCAGAAAGGATAACATTTGTATAGCATTCTACAAATATTATCTCATTTTGTCATTATTAAAGTTAAGTTCTACAGGTCTTATAATACCCATTTTAAGGATAAGGAATCTGAGAGTAACATTAAGTCCCTTGCCTGGGGTTACATAATAAAGATCTTGACATTTTCCTTGGCATTGTCAAGTTACTCAACATCTGAAATGGACATAGTTTTACTAATAGAAATTAGGTTAAAATACATTATCATTTGCTTTGCTGCTACACGCAAAGCACCATGGAACCTTTCCACATCCCTTTCAAGTGAAACCTTCCATATGTGTTGTCTCCTTCATTAGAATGTGAACTGCTTAAAAGAAAGTCTGACTGCTTTTCTATTTGCAACCTCAGTGTTTAGCATAATGTTTTGCACATACTAACTGCTAAAGAATACTTTTATATTTAGTCATGCATCCATATACCACATGGTCTTTGGGTGAGATATATTGTAGTTGATCTTGTTAGAGATATGTTTAAGGACTGGATTTGTTATATCACTGTATAAGGAACTTCCAGATGAAGAAATTGTTTCTACTAATACAAGTTGATACCTTAAGTAATATTCTCTGTGTGTGTGTGTATCTTTCTCTCTTCCTGTCTCTCTGTCTCTGTTTCTCTCCCTTTTCTACCTTTCTTTCTTTGTCTCTCTGTCTCTATCTGTCTGTCTTTCTCCCCCTTCCCATCTCTTCCTCTCCCTCTCTCTCCTTCCCTCTCTCTCCCTATCTCTCCTTGTCTCTCCCTTTTTTCCCCTCCTCCAACCTGTATGTGTCAAAGACAGGACTTGTAGGTCTTCTTGCCTTCAAAATCATCTTTTTATATACCTATGGCTGTGTCAGTCTCCCTGCTAAAATGCCAATACTCCTGGGAAGGATAACACTTTCAGCTGTGCATTTTATATAAGTTATTTGAAACAATATGCATGGAAAAAAGGTTTTGAAGGAACATGAAAATCTAGGGCTCTTAGAAGTCCCTTTCTATTCTTTGATTCCATTCTCACTTACTTTAAATATCATGCTTGAGCTCAGTTATAAATGAAGTCCAAAAGCAAAACTATACTTTCTTTTGGCTGCAAGTGGTCAGATCATATGCACTTAAAAGATATTTTTGTTATAAGCCTAATCAACTCATTTCCCCCAGCTCAGTGAGTGAAATTACTAAAAGTAAAAAAAAAACAGGTAACAGAGACAATGGGATATTAAGGTCTTAAATGAAATACAAAGATAGAAAGATAGAGTATTTAATAAGATTTTTCCATGGGCGCTAAGTGCTGAAGATGTAAATACAAGCAAGAAAAACCCCCTGCATTCTAAAGGACCTTTCATATTAATGAAGGGAAGATAATACATAAAGAAGAGCTGTATAGGAGGGAAGAAGGGCATTAGTACATTGAATCATGATATGGAATGACCAGGGAAGTGAAATGGAGGTCCATATTGAAATAAGATAAAATTGAAATAAATCAGAGACCAGAGTGGTTCCAGGGGTAGAGTCCAGGAATCAGGAAGGAATGATTGCTAGAGTATGGAAGGCATAGTATGGAAATGGCAGGAAGACAGTATTTATATCTTGTTACCTCTTTACAAAGTACTAAGTAATTTCTAGTCAAGCCTGGGGGAAATAAGGGTTATCTAGCCTGTGGATGGCCAAAGTATTGTCCTTGCCCATGATGGGGGGGGGGTCAAGGAAAGATTAATATCTTTGATGTGAGGGGTTGGCAAGCCTGTTTAGGGTGGTTTATCTACCTTTGGTGTCCACCTGTCATTCAACTTTCACCTGTAGCTCCAAGAATTGTAGCAAGTGTAAAAATCACTCCAGTAAAATTATCTTATCAGATAGACTAAACCAGGTTTGGAATAACCAGGCTAACTTAACAGTCAGTTAGGGGTATTCTACTTCAAGCATGTGAAAACTTTTCTGGTAGAATGGGTGGATGAAAACAATTTGTTCCAAGGACCATGGAGGTGACTGAAGTAGGCAGTGTGGACCCCTTGGAGCTTGGCGGGACATTCTGGACCAGTCATCCTGACTTTGTCTTGCCACTGGACTTGAAGGACTCCAGAAGAGAAAGTGAGACTGACTACTTTGTGCTACTCTGCCTCATTTAAATTCAATGATGAGTTAAATCCACCCATGGGTCCATCCATTGGCCCTCTTCAAAAATGAAGGACAAACAATAACTCCATATCACAAAAAAGAAATATGACAGGATCAGCCTATGGGAAGGAAAGAAATAGGAATTTAATAAATGCCTACTATGTACAAATCATTCTATTAAGCACTTTACATTTGAGTCTCAAAATAATCATTGGTTATAGGTGTTATTTTTTTTTATCCCCACATTAAAATGAAGAAACTGAGACAGACACATAGACATTAAGACCGGTGAGTGAGATTAGATTTGAGCTCATCTTCCTGACAGTACTCTATTTTCTATACCACTTAGCTGTCTATAATTATTAAAAGAACATTTAATTCTCTTTCCCCAAACTAATTTTATGACAGGGTATATAACACTGCATTTATTTATTCTTTAGAGGAAAATAGTATGATTGGGGAAAAAAAACAAAAAAAATAAAAATCCCAAAGTCACTGGCTCTGAGGTCAGAGGGTCTGGGTTCAAATTCTGCCTCTAATGTTAGCTGCCTATGTGATTTTGGGCAAGTTACTTAACTTCTGTGAATGTCAATTTTCTCATTATAGTCTCCTAGGTCCCTTCAGTTCCAGAGCTATGATTCCACGAATCATAGTAGAAAGACAACTGAACTTAAAAGTCTGGAGTCCTGGGTTGAAATGCCCCCTTATATCTATTATGTATTTGCCCATGGATTAGTCATTTAATACTCCAAGAATCTCAATTTTCTCACTTATGCAAGTGATAATATATCTGAATTATCTAGTTCATATCATAGTTGTGAGGAAAATGTGCTGCACACTTTATGATGCTTTACAAATGAATTATTATTAGCTTGTGTCCAACATGTGAAAGGTGAGCTTATGTTCTGACTGGAGAGTATGGAAGCAGCTGGGAGAATTTCTAATCATTCAATGTAACTTCTTTTGTCTTGACACTATCAGCATAGATAAAGCAATTATTATTATTATTATTAAATCCTCCTATGAGTCAGGTACTATATACTGTGAGTATTGAGGATAAAAAAACTAAGCAGTTTCTGACCTCAGGGAACTTAAATTCGCATGGAAGAAGATAATAGATGCAGGGGACCTAGAAAAGAGGGAGAAGCCCATGAATGGAGGCATTGGTAAGGAAATGATGGGGAAGGAGGTTGGAGACATCATTCTTGATAAGATATAAGACAAAAACTCCCCTATCAAAGCCTGTATTGTAATTTAGTTTTGTAGTAAGGATTGGGAGGGATGAGAATAATGATTAGAGTATGTACTAGAGTATAGACAATATGGTGAGGTGACAGTTGGAAAGTAACCCCCTGACCAAAAGGCAATAAGCATGTGCTCAACTACTGCTCAATGAGCCTCATGAAAATCATGAAGCTGGATAGACTATTAAAATCAATGTAGAGAGAACTGCAGTTCTCTATACTCTATAGAGTATATATATAACTCTATACTCACCAATTCAAGGACTTTTAAAATTTAACAATGAATACGAATGTCTTTAAAGTTCTCTCAAGTTCTTTTTACAAATTGTCTTTAAATATAATGCCAATTTTAGTTCATTTCTCACCTACCCCCAAATAAAATACCAAAGGACAACCCACCCAGAAAATAATGTTGATCAAACTGCTGGATTTGATCTCTCCTTTTATTTCTTCTAAAATGTGATGGAAGCTCAGGAGGTTACTAATTGACAAACAAAAACTCAGGAAACTCTTTAAAAAACCTTGACTGTTGGGATGGGGAGGTAAATTATGCTACTGGGACAATGGAGGAGATGTTGCTGAGTCTAACTTTGTTGGTTTCTACCCACAGATCCCACTGTTGCATAACTCTAGATGGGGGAAGAGGGTACTTTGAGACCCAATAACACCTTGTGTCCTGATGCTGTCAGCAGGTCTTAAAATCATTGCCTTTATGTCAGTGGGATTTTACACTTAGACAACAGTGCTAAAAATATCTCTCATAGTTCTGTGCAGACAGAGCAAGTGTTCAGTTTTGAAATCAGGACCCATTAGCATAGAGGTGGCTTAGATTTCTCATCTGGAGACTTCTTTTCCCCATCACAGGTGGCACCCCTATGGAGTAGTGTGAGGGGAGGCACTTGTCTGATAAAAATAATGGCTTCCTCTTGGTAATGGTCTTAAGATTGTTAATGACTGCATCCTAGGCTGAGATCATCACTTCTGTGAAAGCTTGGTTTCCTCTAATTTTGACTCTGTTTTTGTCTGCCTGCAGGGACCTATTTGTGATGTGGACTCTTGTCAGCCTAGATGACTCATTACAAACAGGTATCTTGTCTGAAACTACATCTTTCCTCCTCAGACCCGTACCCCCATGATGCCCTTTTCCAATATGTGAAATGGGCAATCTGTCAGGAACTTGTCCCCTTATTCCTTCAGAAAGTTATCTGTTATTAGCAGGAGCAAATTATTACTGCTAAAGAACTTGATATTTTCCTGCACCTTGGCATTGAATTACCTTTCATTCTGGGTCCTTAATAAGGTTTTTCTCTTTTATTTTGAATGGTGATTTAAAGTGAGAAATGTATAGATAACAAGAGTACTTATGGGATTATACTGTAGGGACTGAAAAGGCAATCACAGGGTCTCATGCCTCTTTGTTGTTGTTTAGTTGTTTTTCAGTCATGTTTGACTGTGACTTGGTTTGGAGTTTTTGGAAAAGATACTGCTTTGTCATTCCCTTCTCTAGCTCATTTTTTTGCAGATGAGGAAGCTGAAACAAACATGATTAAGGGACCTACTCAGGGTCACTTAGCTAGTAAATGTCAGAGTCTGAATTTGAACCCAGGCCTTCCTGACACTAAGCCTGATATTTTATCCATTGCACCACCTAGTTGCTTTTGATGCCTTTTTGTATGCTCTCTTGAGCACAGTGCCCTTGCCATACAAATGGTAGTTTCTCTAAGAAATCTTCCTTGGTACCCTTCCTCACTATACTACATTCTCCTTGCATCTATTTATAGTATTCCTAGGTAGTTCTTATTGTCTATTTTCTATTATTATCATTATCCATGTACATGCTTTGTCTTACATCAAATTAGATGCATTTGGATGGGAAGCCCATTGAATTAGTCCATTTTGGTCAGATATTATAGACTTAGCCCAAAACTGAAGAGGAGAATGAAAATAGGCTAGATTATGTCTTGGAAATTGGATAGTTCTTTTAATGATCCCTTACTGCTTCTTGACACAAAACTATCTCCCCCATTTTCACCCTTTTTTCTTGTTTCTTCCTTGAAATAATGGAATTCCATGATCTTTGAAGTATCAAAATTCTGAAAGAGAAATTTATGCATGATAGATAGAAATTAGTTATAGTATATTAGCCATCATGATTGTTACATAAAACTTGGTATAAAAGATGCCACCAAAACTATGTATAACTGGAAAAGCAGATAGGCTATTAGTGTAACAAGGAGGGATATCTGGCACACCAAAAATGAGGGGGAAAAACTTAGAAGACTTCCATTGAATTGGAGGATACTTTGTGAGAGATTTATGAGAAGCTATATATAAGAATTGGGCAGGATGAAAAGACATGAGTAGGTTGTGATCTATACTATCAAAGGGGCATCAACATTGATCATATACGAAATCCATGACATGTTCAAATAGAAACATCTCTTCTATTAGAATGTAAGTTCCTTGAGAACTTATCTAATTCATTTTTGGGTCTTCCTCAGAAGCCTGGTCAAGTGCTTTGTGCATAATTCCATAAATGCTTTGAATAGCAGATGTTGAATGTTGAATAATGAAAAATGTTGCCCTCCTCCAACTGAAAAAAAAGAAGAAATAGTGCACAACGATCTCAAAAGAGAAATAATGGCTATAAAATGCCAGCATAGCTTCAATCTTTTTGAATAAGTTGTTTCAATTATTGTACAATAAAAAAATGATGAACAGGCATATTTCAGAAAAACTTGGAAAGACTTATATTAACTGATGCAAAATAAAATAAGCAGAACCAGGAAACATTGTTCACAGTAACAGCAACATTGTGTGATGATCAGCTGTTATTAACTCAGCTCTTCTCAGCAATGCAATGATCCAAGATAAGTATAAAGGCTAGAGCCATCCACATTCAGATGAAGAACTGGATTGTAAATGCAGATAGAATCATACTTTTTTCATTTTACTCTTTTTTGTATTTCTTTTTCCTTTTTAACATGTTTTCTCTAAAAATTGTGACTAATGTGGAAATTTGTATTACATTATAGCACATGTATAACATATCAAATTGCCAACTATTTTTAGAAAAGGAGAGAGAGTGAGAAAAATTTGGAACTCAAAATCTTGCAAAAATTAATGCTAAAAATTGTTTTTTGGGGATAGAAAATGTCAACTAAATCCAGAGAAAAAAGACTGAATATGGATTGAATCATACTATTTTCACCTTTTTTTGTTGTTTTTGCTTTTTTTCCTTTCAATTTTTCATTTTTTTTCTTATTTTTCTTTCACGACATGATTAATGTGGAGATGTTTAAAATTATTATCCATGTATAGCCAATACCAGATTGCTTACTCTCTTGGGGAAGTGTGAGATAAGGGAAGGAAGAAAAAAATGGTACTCAAAATCTTACAAAAATGAACATTGAAAACCATCTTTATATTTAATTGGAAAAATAAAATACTATTGCAAGTAAAAACAATTGTCTTGACATGTAATTGGGGAAAAAAACAAAACACTATTTAAAAAAAGAACCAATCAAAAAAAAAGAATGGATCATTCCAGATATTTCCTTTTTTGAAAGGATTGCTAAATCAACAACAATAATAAGTTTCACTTCAAGGTTTGCAAAGTATTTTAGAAATATTTTATTTGATCCTCAAAACAACCCTGCTGGATAAGTACTATTCTAATTACAATTTTGCAGATGATAAAAGTGAGGTAAACTGAAGTTGTAATCTGTCCAGGGTCACACAGTTTATAATTGTTTGAGGCCAGATTCAAACTCAGTTCTCCCTGAATCCAGAATTAGTGCTCTCTATGCTGTGCTACCTGGTTGCTTTTAGATGAGACAGGTTGCCTTAGATATAATTTACCTAGATCTAGCAAAACTTTTGATAAAATATCTCATAGTATTTTCATGGACAAAGGTGAAGAGATGGAAGAAAAGATATTAATATAATTAGCTGGATTTGAAATTGGTTGAATCAATATGGCAAAATAATTTATTAAGTACCTACTACGTCATGCTGGTCAGATTCAGAGCAATGTTGTTCAGTCATGTCAGTCACATTTGACTTTTTATCATCTCATATGGGGTTTTCTTGGTAAGATATTGTTTGCCATTTTCTTCCTCAGTTTATTTTGCTGAGGAAACTGAGGCATATAGAATTAAGTGACTTATCCAGGGTCATACAGTTAGTATTTGAGACTAGATTTGAAATCTGTTTTTTCTCACTCCAAGCCTAGGGCTCTCTCCACTGCACCACCTAACTGGTCTAGATTCAGAAAGATTTGTTTCATTGTCCGTGTTGGAGAAAGATTACAATGGAGTACCCACAGTTCCAAGCTAGGCCTTATGCTATTTAAAATGTTTGTCATTGATTTGGATAAACACATAAATGGCATGTTCATCCAATCTGTATATGATCCAAAGCTGGAATTAATAACTATCACACTGGATGACAGAATCAGTTTAGAACATTGATTGAATTTAGTAAGATGAAATTGAAGAGGGATAAATGAAAAGACTTATGTCTGGGTATAAAAATCAATGACTCAAGTATAAAATTAGAGAAGCATAGCTAGACCTCAGTCATTCTAAAATGAGTCGGGGGGTTTTTAGTAGACAGTAAGCTCCATATGAGCTTTGGTAAGATAACCAAAAGCTAATGGTACATTTAAAGAGATATAGTTTCTAAGTGATAGTTCCATTTTCCCCATCAGAAAGTTCAGGTCCTCATCTTGAATATTATGTTTAGTTCTTGTTAGCACAGTTAAAAATGCTGATCAATCTGGAGAAAGTCCAGAAGAATGTCACCAAGCAGGTGATGGGCTTTGAATTCATCCGTGTTATATGTGAATTTGTTGAAGAAATTGGGCATGTTTTTCCTAGAGAAGAGAAGACGAGGTGGGAGTGGGTAGAGACAGAATTGCTTTCTCAAAGTATTTGAAGAGTTGGAATATGAAAAAAAGGTTAGATTTTGTTTTGTAATTTTGATTGCAAGGGCAAAATTGGCAGCCAGGTATGCACAGTGATAACAAAGAGGCAAACTGAGACTTGGTATTAGAAAACATTTCTTATAACTATTCAAAAAAAACTATTCAGCTGTCCTGAGTGGCTTAGGGTTTTCAAACAAGGGCTTGGATGAATACTTGTCAGGTATATTACAGGATAGTTTTCTACCTTGTAGGAATTGGACTAGATTAGGGATGGGGAACCATTTTTCTTTTAAGGGACATTTGAATATTTATAATATCATTCGTAGGCTGTACACAATTATCAACTTATAGAATTCAATTCAGTTCATCATCGCCTGAAGTTGCCTAAACAAATGATTTTGTGGGCCTAATATGGCCCATTGGCTGGATATTCCCCACCCCTGGACTACATGGTAAATGAGGTCCCTTCTAATTTGCAAGTGCTGTGATTCTGAACACACAATAAATACTACCCAGTATTTTGTAAGTTTTCTCAATTCTTTATAACTTGCTATTTTAAAACCAAGTTTATTGATCTTTTCTGATGCCTTATCATGGAATACTTGTAGGGTATGCCAAAAAAACATGTTTTGACAGATCCTACCAAGATGGAAAGATTTTGAGTATGAATAACATAATGACAAAACATTTATTAAGCACTTAGTGTGTTCAAAATGCTGTACTAAGCTCTGAAGATAAAAACAGAAAAATAAGAAAATCCCTGCTGTCAAGGAGTTTATATTCTAAAGTATAAGCTCATGGCTGTCATCAATAGATAATTATAGCTAAATTTAGGGAGACATTACCACGATATCTCTGGCTGGTCTTTATGGGTACAGTCATTACTTAAAAACTAGGGTGCAGAGGGGCTGCCATCTGGCCTGATAGAGAAAGCACCTACACTGTTGAAATACAAAAATTAGGAAGCAGTTAATGAGGAGCTAGTGTCCCACCTCTAGAGTGATTTCTGTCCTGTATTTTCCTATTGCTGCAATATAAAAGAAATTAATTCCTTTGTGAATTGATAGCACCTCTACAAAATTTGCTGCTTTTAATTTGTTTTTGGTTGGTGGCTGTGGTCCCTCATTCCTGAAGAAGACTAAAATGACATCACTATATTACAGTCAAGTTAAATGTCTCCAGTTGTGGATGATCAGACCAATGTGAACTCGGAACGCTCTGCCATGGGTTAGACAAAAATAGTCCCTATGAACACATGGGATGGATTTCTTCTGAGCTAATTCAATTCTGTTTTGCTCAGAGAGCATTGCACTTTCTCTGATGAGGGCTCAGTATGAAAGGGGGTCCTGTCATGCCATATTTTAAGTTCTTAAGAGTGACCTTTAGAGTGTTCTTATATTCCTTTTTCTGACCACCTTGTGAGTGCTTACCCTGTGTACGTTCTCCATAAAATAGTCTTTTTGGCAACCATACATTTGGCAAACAGTGTGGCCAGCCCAATGGAGTTATGCTCTCTGCAGAAGAATTTGCATGCTTAGCAGTTTAATTTGAGAAAGGACCTCAGTGTCTGGTATCTTCTGTCAGGTAATCTTCATAATCTTCCTAACACAATTTAAATGGAAGTGATTTAGTTTCCTGGCATGGCACTGGTATACTGTCCAGGTTTCACAGGTATACAGTGTCTCTGTAGATCATTAGCTTGGTAGTCAGTCTAATATCTCTCCTCTCCCACACTATTCTTTGGAGTCTCTTGAACACTGAGCTAGCTCTGGTAATGTGTGTCAGCCTCATTATTAATTTGCACATTCCTCAGAACAGCATTCAAAACTTTTCCATTTGCTGTAACCACAGATTCCTCTTATAGATGGTGTGTTGTTGGCTGATGGAGCACCTGTGTTTTGGTGTTAATTGTTAGGTCAAAATTAGTACAAACAGTAGAAAATCAATTCATACTCTGTTGCACGCCAAATTTTAGGCTGCATTGAGTGCACAATCACCTGCAAACAAAATATCATGCATCAATACTCCCTTCACTTTAGTTTTGGCTTATAGCCTTTTCAAGTTGAAGAATTTACCATCCCTGCTGTGGCTGACTTTGATTCCACGTTTATCCTCATTGAAGGCATTTGACATCCTGTCTTAAAACATCACATTAAAAAGCATGGGAGCAAGCACACAGCATTGTTTCACTCCATTGGTGACTGAGAAAGCTTGTTAACTCAAGCAATCATGCCTTCATAAAATTAGGATGTAAGGTCAGGGAAAACAAGTACCTCTGGAGTGAAGGCTGCCAAGAATAATAGAGAACAATGGTAAATGCATTTCTAGATTTATCAGGATTTTATCCTCTGTAAATTTAGCAGAAATGACAGAGAATGTCAAGACATTTCAATTTGGGACTTAAAAGGTAAATGAGGGGCAGTTAGGCGGCTCATTGGATAGAGCACCAGCCCCAAAGTCAGGAGGACCTGAGTTCAAATCTGGTATCATACACTTAACACTTCCTAGCTATGTGACCTTGGGCAAGTCACTTAACCCCAATTGCCTCAGCAAAAAAAAAAGTAAATGAGAAAATAAACTTAGCTGAGGAAGAGGGACAGAACCAAGAGGATAGTTTCCTTTTTCCTTATCTAGCTTCTCCTCTGAGTGACCCCCATAATGAACCATGTTATTATTCAGTTACTTTTTCTTCATGACCCTAGTTGAGGTTTTCTTGGCAAAGATACTGGAATGGTTTGTTATTTTCTTCTTCAGTTCTTTTACATGTGAGAAAACTGAGATAAAGAAAGTCAAATGACCTACCCAGAATCACACAGCTACTAAGGTCCAAGAATAGATTTGAACTAAGGCAGATGAATCTTCCTGATTTCAAGCCATCATTTTGTCCACTGCACCATCTAGCTGCTCACAATAATGAATCTCTCATGGCATTCACTTGATATATTTGTTGTGATCATGAGTACAATGAGACTTGATAATTATCATCATGGGTTGTCATTTTTCACAGAATCATAACCTGGCATTGCTGGGAGGGCCCTTAAAGATAATCTAGTTTACCTCCTTCTGTCCATTTAACAGATGAAAACATTTAGATCCTCATTAGCAATATGGCTTGCCTAAGGTCTCTAGCTTTATTTTCTGTCTAATTCTTCTTGCAGCTCTCTTAACTTCTCCTCTAGGAATTTGAATGTTATAACACTCGGTGCATATATGCTTAGTATTGATATTACTTCATTAAATTTGGTACCCTCTAGCAAAATGTAGTTTCCTTCCTTATCTATTTTAATTAGGTCTATTTTTGCTTTTGTTTGATCTGAGATCAGGATTGCTAGGCTTTATTTTCAATATATTTAAAGGAGTTGACATTGAAGCCTGTGACCTCCATTTATATCTTTGCTTTATTGCTCTTTGCTTTTGTTCTCCACCTCTTTGTTTGTATTCTTCAGCTCCTTGAAAATTGTACCCTTCTCTTGCCTGAATGCCATCATTGTTGGAAATGGGAAGTTGTTGTCTTAACAGAGATGATAGCAAAAGGGAACTGAGACATCGATGTCAATGGAACTGACCAATGTGTTAATTGTCTAGAATTTGAAATCTGATTAAACTGAAAAGGTGTGAAGTCTTTTATTAGGAATCTGAAACTCCAACATCTGGATATGGAAATTGATAAGTGATGGCTCTAATTACACAAATATTTCAAGCTGATCATTTCATTGAGTTTTGTTGATAACTCAAGGTATAATTACAGAATCCCAACACCATAGTATATTAGAGCCAGCAGGGATCTTTGAGCAAATCCAGTTCAAGCCCTTCATTTTACAGATGGAAAAAAGAAAAAGTGCTTGAAAAGAAGCTTTATTTTTTTAAATGAAAAAATAGGATTCCACTAGCCAACTTATTTTATATAAGTGGGATTGCAATTGAACAGTGAGAAGTATAGTAATAATAGCCACCATTTATGTATCATTTTAAGGTTTTCAAAACGCTTTATAAAAGTTATCTCTTTTGGTCCTCACAATAGCTCAGAACAATGAGGTATGCCCTGTTATTATTCCCATTTTTCAGATGATGAAAATGACAGTGAAAGAGTTAGGGATCTTGTTCATGGTCACATAGCTAGTGTCTGAAGTAGGACTTGTGTCTAGGCTTTTTTAACTTCAAGCCCAGCACTGTATCTATCACACCAAATCTGGTGGTCTTGTTGGTAGGATAGTATTGGTGATTTGCCCTTGAAAATGCACGTATAAAGAACTATCTATGTTCTTCCAGAATACTTGTGGTAGACTAGGACTCTCTGTGCAAAATAAAGCCCTGGAGCAAGGAGCCTAGGGTTCAGCACTCTATCTACCATACCAAACCTGGTGGTAGAAATGGTGACCCTGGTGGATCTGGAATGGATTTGCCCTTGACAATGCATGCATAAAAGAACTGTGTTTTTCCAGAATACTTATGGTGGACAAGGACTCTCTCTGTGCAAGGTAAAGTCCTGGAGCAAAGAGTCTAGGGCTTTGGAAGAATTTTGGATATGGCTTCCCTGGGACTTATTTACAATGTCTCTGTATGACCTTTCTAATAAAGCTCTGGGGCAAAGAGCAGAGGGCTTTGGAAGAGTTTGGGATAAGTCCCAGGTAATAAGCCCTAGGGTAATATTGATAATTATTGGTAATAAGCCCCTTATATTGTACAGAAGAAACCCTTCCTTGCCTAGACTGAGTGTCTGTCACCAAAGTCTTCGTGGGGGGGGGGGAAGGGAGAAGCATAGATCCTTTACACACACATTTTTAGGAACACATCTATTCTGTAGGAATAGATTCACTTGTGCTTCTTCTCCCTTCAAAATAACAACTCCTAATGTTTCTTGGAGTCTATGTCTAATTCTACTCTATTTCCTTCTGTCTCAAGTTACCTGCTGTGGTTCTGTAAGTGGCAGGAGAGCTGCAGGGAGGTCAGTGCTTCTTGAGTCATGAGTGGGCAGTCTTATAAAATAGGTGAGAGCAGGTGCAATAATAGAACAGAGACTATTTCAGGGGTAGAAGTGATGAGAGTTAAATGGCACAGAAAATAGAAGCTGAGGGGGTATTTTGACAATTTGCATTTCTGAATGTTTAGCCCAAGCATGTAAAGACTCCTCTTGGCTGTTGGGCAGATGAGAACAATGGCCATGAAGACGGCTGAAGGAGGCCCTGGAGCTTGGTCAGGCACCAAGATACCATGGTCATCCCCAGCATCCTGTGACATCGCCAATCATCTGCCACTGGATGTCAATGACTCAGGAAGAGAGCAGAATTGACAACTTTGTGTAGATCTCCTTCGCTTTATTCAATCCAAGACATCACCCATAATGTCATTGCTCCTCATGAAAATGAAGGGCAAACAACATCTCTGAAGTCATTTTTGGGAAGTACTTTATTAGTACTTAGTAATGACATTCTTTCTTTTCTTTTTGCAGTATCTTTATTTTTATCTGTGATGCTTCATATCAACCCACCATAGCAGGCACTTTGTGTATGAGATGGTTCCTAATGGTGGGCTCTAGTATGGTTTTATTGGGAAATTTTAATTTAATAATTGTAATAATTATTATATTTTCATATGTAAAACATACATAATAGATTAAAATGTAAAATAGATATATATATTTAAACACAAGTATATATACACACACATACATATGTATATATCTCCTCCTTGAGTCCATCTGGAGTTTTATAAAAAGATTTCTTTGAGCTATCTTCAACAACTGAGCCTCTGGGAATCACAAATACTATCCATTCTAGAGCCATAATTAGAAGGACTGCTGACCAAATTTGAAAGTCTTGGGTTATGAATTTCTAAAATGAAAGGCTTGGATTGGATGATCTCTAAAGTTCCCCCTAGCTCTGCCATTCTGTGAAGCCATTCTAATGTTCCTGGATCCCATTCCAGGAAGTACTTACAGTCTACTCTATTATTGGAACTCTATTTTTCTTTGAGCAAAAGCCATGCACCCGAGAGTGTGTTTGGGAAGGGGAATGGGATATCATAGACAAATTGTGCAGTATCAGCTATCTCCCTGTTCTACTTCTTAAAGTAGCTTGGTCTCAAGAAAAAAAAAATTTAAAAGCCAACAAAATCATCCTTCTTTTCAGTCTTTGGGTTGAAGATGAATGGGTTGGCAGACTAGTCATTACTGCAGTTAGGAAATGGGCTTTACAGCTAAAAATAAGGGGGATGGTGAAATCTGTACGTCTTACTGGGTATTCATTTCAAACGAGACTGGACAAAGCCCTGTAGACAGTACTATAGGGAACAATTCTGCATTGTCAGTAGGGGATGGATCAGGTGACTTGTCTGTAAAGGGCCCCCCCTTTTCCCCACCCTGCTCACTTCTGAGATCCTATTATGATGGAAATAGGCTGGCCGAATGAGCTCCAATTGCATCTAGACTTCAAAAGTCATTTCATAACTGCTTTTAATCTGGCTATTTAAAAGTATAACCTTCTGATAGAAAAAACTTATCTTATAGATAAGTTTTATAGAACTAGCAATTATTCATAAGAAAGGGACAATTATTCCCATATTTTTTTCTTATCACATGGAATCATGAAATTTCAACTGTCTTTGGGTGTGTAAGATATAGTATGCACATCTCCCTAATTACATACACACCCCTGCCTCTCTTCATGCTGAGAAAAGTATTTCCAGAAAGTACTTATTGATGGCTTATAATCAAATGTGCAAATAATATGCTTAGAGAACATTAAATCCACTCTAATAGGTTGGCAATAAATTTCCTTTTCAATATATATGATGAGAAACTTCAATAGCAGCCACCCTTAATGCCTTCACCATAAAGAATGAAAGTCTCTACTAATGAAACTCTAAAATATAGTCTGGCCTGTAAATTTTAACAGAAGGATGGAAAGAAACAAGTTTATATATTGGAAATTCTCGATAGCACTTTCCTCAAGATATTAGTGTTGAGTCCATAAGCTTCCATTGAACATTTTCTTCTTTTCTGTCTAGTAAGTCGTGCATGATTTTTGTCCCCAGTATTGTTCATTGCAACTTTATCTTTGTATTTATTTTTGTAAAATCAGGAGAGTTTCATCATTAAGATGGGAAACAAATGCCATGGTCATTCTTGGCTTGAGCCATAAATTTAGAGACTGCAACTATGATGTCAATATATCTTTCTGGGACACCCTAATCAAAGTTTTAGCAAACCCAAGACTTGTTAAAATTAACTAATGAGTCCTAGTTTAGGAGACTTCAGGTACAGTAAGCCTTACTCCAGCTTTATCCCATCTGAGCAGTCTCTCTACAGAAAGGGCAATCTCAGAACAGTGCTCAAATACTTAAAATGTGAAAGTGGCTTAACTTTTCCCATACTCCTAAAGAAGGGGTCAAAGATTCCACAAAAACATGTTGGGAAAAGGCATCCTGATTCTGGGTTTTTCAATAGAGTGCTCAAAAAAGTGAGGAATCGACATATTTGCCATGAGGATGCTGACTCTTGAAACCAGCAGGCACGTAATGCTAACTGACTGACTGATTGACCTCAGAGAAAGTTGAATTTTCTATCCCTTTATCTACTTCAGGTAAGTTCAGTCATGCTGGGGAAGATTGTTGCTAATGAGCTTTTTAAATGAATAATGTGAAATTAGGAAAACATCCTTCTGCCATTAAAAAATCATCAAGGCCAGTGCTCCTGCCTCTGTAATTAAACCCTAATGCAAAATATTCATGAACAGCAACAACTCATTCATTACCTTTGTGTCTAGCTCTGTGAATTTCTGTTGATATTCAAGGAGTAGGGTTCCCTGTTAATTATTGTGATCTTCCATTAACATAACACTTTCTATCCTGAGGAATCACTAAGCATCATGAAAACTGTCCCCATCACTATGCATGAATCTAGTCACCTGCAAGGGGTATGCTGCATGAGATGAATTAGCTGGGGTTTCAGCTTATCCAGGGCTTAATTTTAATGATCACCTGCTGAACAAATAAAATATAGAGTAATGAAACTATCATTATTGAAAGAAGTCACATGTGCATCCAGCAGTCGGGGAAGGAGGTATGATGGCAATATTTTTAGCTCCTCTCCTTAAGAATTTCTTTAGACACTGAATGGAATGACATGACGGTTAAACAATATTACAAGGACAGCATGAAGAAGGAAGCATTGAGGTAGTGCACTTATTGGTAGCTGTATATTTAATCAGTGGCATTTCATTTTTACAATTGTTCCCAGTAGCTTTGTGATTTTGGTTGACTTTGAATAGATTCATGTGAAAAGATTGTAAGCACATTGAAAGCAGCAATCCTGTTGTCTCTCTCCTATATTTTCCTCCAGGGCACCAAAGAGTCTCTGTCCCTAACATTTGCTCCATCTGAAGGCATTGCCTGATCAAGGCAAGAAAAATGAAAAAACCCAAATGCACATCACAGATTTAGAGCTGAGAGGGACCCAAAGGGTCATAGTCCAGCTCTTTAGATTTACAGACAAGGAAACTAAAGTCCAGGGAACTCAGATAACACACCCAAAATGTCATAGGAGATAAAGGGCAGAGCCAAGATCTGAATCCTGGTCCTCTGATTTTAGCATGTTTTCTGTCTTATTATGTGATTCCTCTAGTTTAACTTGTACCCAAACAAGAAGTCTTTTTAGAACATCCCCAACAAATAATCAAGCAGAATTTGACTTGGCTGAATAGATTGATGGGCAGAAAGCACTGGACATTTTTAACAAAAAATGAATTTAACAAAAAGGTCAATGTGAAAATGAAGCAATCTAGTTTCAGAATGGAAATTGGTGAAAACTAGGAGTTGCTGCTTCCTGGGTCATCCTCCTCTCCAAGAAGAGTGACAGCCAATTGTGATGCCCCAGCTAAACATGGAGGAACATATGTTCCAATTTCTTTAGGCATGAGTTAATTGTGAGATTCAAAGGCCTGTACCCATGTGTCTTCCAGTTCACTTACTTTTACTGGATGTCAGCTACACTGAGGTTCATGACAGTGCTATTAAGCATAATAAATGATGTGCAGGAGATAAATTGCCAGCTGTTGTGGGTACCAAATGGGGCTTTCTCCATCGTGTCTGAGCAGTTGCTCTTGCCCATTATCTCTTACACCATGAAGCAATGTGTCACACTGGGTGATATGAGGCTTGTCTAATAATATTAAAAGAGAAGCTCTTGTTTTGGGGCAAAGCTACTGTGAATTTGATGGATGAGAGTGACTTTCAAAAGATTTGGCGCTTCATCATTTTAGAACTGGCCAAATGTCTTGTGACATCTGGACTACATGGAGGCAGAGATTTAACATCCTGCCTGGACATCGTGGACCCCAGTGATCCTAGAATGTATGCCTATTTGTCAAGCTGTGGGATGAGGGAGGAAGCAGACTTTCAGACCCGTTAAGATCCTGCTATTAGTTGGAGATTCTTCTTAAGAATGAGGCTGAATTTCCTCCATAAAATGGAGTTGATACTCGTAGATTCTGCAGCATCAGTGTCTCTTTCTAATTGTCTGCATTGATTCAGAGGCAGGCAATATATTTGGGTAATTTGAGGAACGTGAAATGCCCTGTCATTTGCTAATATGATATTTGAACTCAAATGTTAGGACACACAAGGCTGGAAGGCAGCCCTCATCAATCATTCTATCTTTTTTCATGGTGCACATTTTTGTGCTGTATTTGAATGGCTGTCATTTGGAAGAGGGATCAGATGCTTTCCTTGCTTCCACCGAGGGGGCAGGAGCAATGGGTAGAAATTGTGAAGAAGCAAGTTTAAGCCTGGAATCAGGAAAAAAAAAACTTCCTTTGTAGAATAGGCTATCCCAGAAAGTCTTCCTCCTTTTAAGTAGAGACAGAATCAACACTTGCAAAATATGTTGTAATGTGGATGACTTTTTTGGCTTAGTCTGGATTCAGTCACCACTGAGATTAATTCCACCTATAAAATAGTGTGATTATTATTTAATGACACAAAGAGTCAGTATTTAAATTTAAATTGTTTCTTTCTGGAACACAAAGAGTCAGTAGCAGAATTTCATGACCTGAGGCTCATCAGCATCTGGAGAGATCAGTAAGGTGGGGGAAAAAAGGAAGGCTATTGCAATTGTAGAGTAGAAGAGAGTACAGTAGCTGATAAAAACCTTTCAGTGATAGCAACAGTAAATTCCCAATGGAATGTTTTTGCCCTATTATAACAGCAACCTCCTCAGTCCTGATCTGTATTGTACCTTGTCCCATTATAGTTTGATCAAAAAATTCTGTAAGTGTAAAGTAGATTTAAAAATAACTGCAGGGGTATGGGTAGAATAGAACAGGTTATAGTAATTGCACAGATCTTGTCAGAATGCAAAGCCACTAAGGTGACAAGCAACCTTATAGAGACAAAAGTCATCACAGGCCACAGTAATAGGACAGAGTAAGGAAGGTGCGTGAGTCATAGCATTCAAAGACAATCATGTCAGTCTGGATTACAGAAACATAGTAGAGCTTGATAAATTTTGAGGTTAGATAATCAAATGTCAGCTGAGTTTAAGGCAGGCAGAGAATTCAATTCATTTTGAAGGACATTTATTAAATGCCTACTATATGCCAGATATTGTGCCAACTACTGGGGAGACATGACAAATAATAGGGCACCTTCCCTCAAGGAGCTTTCAGTATATTAGAGGTATAATATTATCTTATATAAGGTCTTACACATCAGAGTAGTATAAAAAAGCATAGAATAGATCAAAACAAAATGTTCTAGGAAAATTTGAGGAGGGAGGGTTTACCTTTTCCATACAATGTATTCTCTAAGGTAAAAATTCAGAGTTCTAATTCCTTTTACACATGGCCTTGGTGCTTGAGACCTGTCTAGAGCACTGGGTAGTGATTAGCCTGGTTGCACATCTAGCAGGGGCATCCCTATGGATGGCAAATGGCTTGTAAATTTCTAATGATTACCTCTGTCAGAGTAATGTTCACAGGATTCATGGCTGGCCCTGAGATAATTGATCTGGTAGACCATAGCCAGTTATTCCTTGGGCCCTTGTAAATGTGGAAGGCTTAAGTAAGCCACCATAAAAGTCTTACTCTGATGCTTTATCATGGTATTGAAGCTGACATGGTAGGTGAAGGTTATGCCATTAGAGCACAGACATTGGCAGTTTCTAATGTACTGGAAAGGCTTCAAGTATCATACTGAATAGGAAAAAATTACAATGGCTCTCAGTCCAGTTTGTTGTCTGTCTATTTCTAAAGTAATGGTTGTGGAAGAATGGAAAAGGGATAGGGGATGCGAAGAATCATATGGTTTTAGACTCTATGTTAACATGAAATTAATTCTTGGTACTACAAATAAGAGATTCTTCTTTAAAGACCAACAATTAGGCATGCTATTAGAATAACAGTTCACAAACTTCTTACTCTCAGAGATCATTTTTGTTGTCTATTCCACCCACCCACCATGTCTTAATTTTTATGATGCCATTTTCTGGGCAAAAAAATGGGAGTAGTTTGCCATTTCTTTCCTCAGTTCATTTTATAGATAAGGAAGCTGAGGCAAACAGGATTAAATGAATTACCTAGGGCTCCACAACTAGTAAGTGTCTGAGGCCAGGAGCTTTTCACACTCCTAAAATTATTGAGAATCCCAAAGAAATTGTATTTATTTAGGTTATTTCTATTGATATATGCCACATTAAAAATTAAAACTGACCAATTTAAAAATATTTACTAATTCACTTAAAAGCAACAATAACATATTACATGTTAATATAAATATTTTTTATGAAAAATGATTATATTTTCCAAAACAAAATATTAACAAAAACAATGACATTGTTTTACACATTTTTATCAGTTTCTTTAATGTCTGATTTAAAAGAAGACAGATTCTCATGATCTGTTGTTGGTTGAATCCTTCCTTAAACTGATGTAGTTTGAAAAGGTAGGAATATTTCAATAGGCAAATAACATTATAGAATTATTGTAAAAATAATTTTGACTTTGTGGATGCCCTGATCTCCAAGGAGCTGCTAACCATACGTTGAGAACTCTTGTCCTGTAGAAACTGGATCACATTCATATTGATGTACTCATTATACATAAAATGGGAGAAAAAGGAAGTTGCAGTTAAAGGAACAGTGACTCATACATTCTCAAAAGTTGGGAGGAATGAGTAAAGGAGGTAGTAAAGTTGGTTTTATCATCCAACCAAAGGCAATCAGAGATTTACTTTATTGAGATAATTTGTCATTTTGTATTGTAGTACTCATGATGAACATAAGTGAAAAGACTTCCATGAATATAATTACAGCTTATGTGCCAACATGTATTATGGAGAATGAGACAGTAGTAAACAAAACTTGGTAAGACCCATCAAATTAAACCAAAATAGAAACTTATCACAGTTGCTGTAAAGTAGTAAGTACTCAATAAATGCTTGATCTGTCTGATACACAGTGACTTCAAAGCACAAATAAACAATGGAGAAAATTTTAAAAAATTGGAAAATCTGTCTCAGGAGTAAGAGAAAGGTTACTATCATAATTTTTTTTTCTGACAGAACTAAGAGGGAATTGGCAAACACTGACTAATGACACAAATATGAAATGGACTTTCTTAATAGGTAGAGAATTTTTGGTTACTATTGGAAAAGTCATTTCATATTAGCTATTTTGTATAACTAACCATGGATAATTAGAACAAAGACTGAAATCAATTATAAAACATATATATATATATATATAATAGGAGGAAAATGTAAAAGATATGGATTTAAGCAAAATAGCTACAACTTCACCTTTCTAAATAAGCTAGAATCTCAGAAAAATGGGAAATGGATAAAAAAACAAATATTAGCATGACCTTTCTTTACCTATGGAGATTAAATTTGAATAGTCACTGGAACAAGGAGGTCAAAAAGTCTAAAAACTATCTAAAAATCATACCATCTTTTTTTGCCAAGTGGAGAGTTATGGTAGCCGAGGATAACAATGGCTTAGAATATAAACTCATTGTCAAAGCTTACAGAAGAAGATGATGGGAGATTTAGCTGTATCTACTCATAAAACAGAAGGAAATAGTATCTGGGGAAACGTTTATGGAAAGTTGCAGAGTAGGGGTGATTGAGATTTTGTACTAGAGTATAGAAATGCAGAGAATTCTGACAACATTTGTTTTCTTTTGGTTTCTTTCCATAGGTAGAAACAATTGAGTTTAGTGCCTCATTACAACAATAGACATAATGACTACTTTAAGAGATAGCAACTGCTGATTCTTATGCTTTATCATTTTGTGATAAAAGTTGCATACATCTTAAAGAAATCCTTGATAAAGATATAAGAAGGAAACAGGCAGTAGACTATATCTTTATAGTCACACAAATGGCTGACATGTGGAAAGGATATGAGATCCTTCATTATTTATGATTTATTGATGGGAAAGAGATATAGCATTTTATTCAGAGGAGTAAGATGCAATCTTAAAGTCATACATACAATAACATTGTTCTTAAAATCATATAAGATTCCTTATTGGGTGCAAAAAAGAAAATCTTACCAATGGTCTCACTATAACAAATAAGACATAAAAGAGTGAGATGTATATTCTCTAAAGGTTCACTTCCACCATTGACAATGTTCCAGGTGAAGTTCAAATAGTAGAAAAATTTCCAAAAGATGTTGGACTCCTTCAGACATTCCTGTTTATAAATCACATGAAACTGATTGTTTGAAATCTTTGAACTTTGAAAAACCTCTTAAATGATATGTACAGTTACTTAAAAGTATTGTTCTCTTGTTTCACTAGAATTCAACTCTTTGTGACCCCATTTGGCATTTTCTTAGCAAAGCTACTGGAGTGATTTGCCATTTCCTTCTCCAGCTCATTTTACTGATGAGGAAACTGAGGGAAACAGGATTAAGTGATTTGCCCAGGATCATAGCTAGAGTCTGAGGTCAGATTTCAATGCAGGTTTTATTGACTCTAGGTGTTGAGGCTCTATTCACTAAACCACCTAGCTGCCCACTCAAAAGTGTGTCTAATTAATTACTTGAGAAAAGCTAAGTAGATTCAGTATGATATTGTTGAAAACATGTAGGTGAATGAACAGCCCCTAAATTTTGTCCATTAGGCCATATTTTTCCTTCTAGGATCAATTAGGAAATATTGTCTTTTAAAGCCCTTAATTACCTGGAGAGAAACTTTCCAAGGTAGCCCTTAAGTAGAACTAATCCAAGCTGGCTTGAGTCTACTGGTGCTGAAGAATCCTTTTTTATTCTAGGAGAATTTGTCTTTATAGGGATAGCCAAGTACCCTTCACATTCACAGACTCTCCAAAATCTATCCACAGATTCCTAGGAATGGGAGGTGGCTTATGGACCCCAGTTAAGAACCCCTGCATTAGATTTATTTGGAGATTTTCTAGAAGATGGCTCTACTCAGGGGCTTTCTTGATTTGAATCCTGATTAAAATTCTTAGTCCAGCAAAGGGGATCCCATAGCTTCATTCTCAGTGACTCAATTTCCTTTTAGGCTTTACTGAGGATCCTGAGAAGAAGAATCCTGACCCTTCTCTTAATCACCTTTGCTGATATAATCCCAAGGATTTAACAAAAGGGTCATTAAAAAATAAAACATATATACCTTTAAAAAACTGATATTCTTAATAGGTTTTTAAGAGTACATAGCTTAAGGAAGCAATTGTCCAACATGTACAGTCATCACCTTCATGCTCTAGGGACTGACATATACATGAAGATCCTTCTATCTTCCTTTTCCCTTTCAGGCAAATACACTTCCAGATAATCTCCATTTCAAATTTATCGAGTCACCTTAAAATGGCAAGTATGGTTCAGTTTAAAATTCAGGTCTTAAATAATACTTTTAAATACACTTACATTGCTCTAAACATCAGTTATAATTCCCTGTTTTGCATTTCTATTAAAAAAAAAACAAATCCATATTGCAATTAGTGTGATCTATGACATCACTAATGCCAACTAGTGGCAATATCACACAATAGTATAAATTATCTTTCTATCTACATTTGTAAATATCTCATTAGTATTCAAACTGCATGTCTTTTATTAAAACACTATTTAGAGCAGATTGGGAAATAACCACTCACAGTGGGATGCTAGGTGAATAGAAAAGATAGTTGATTCAATCCACTTTCCTCTTAGAGTACTTGGGGTGGAGGGGGGGGGAAAGGGAAAGGAAAAAAAAATCAAGGGAGTGGGAAAGGGGAATTGCTTAAATGAAAGTAAGCTGGTAGGACTTTTTACAAAGCTTTTCCACAGGTGCCAGTTCTGTAGAAAAATGCACAGCTGCTTTCTCTAATGGTTTCCATCTGGCCTATTTCCTCAGGATTTGATTCCCAGTTTTCCTCCTTTCCATACTAATTTAATACCTAGCACTATACCTTGCACATAGTAGCTTCCCGTAAAGGTTTGTTTGAATTAAATTTGTTGGAATTGAACTGTTACATTTAAATGAAACCCAATTTTATGGGTCTAGGCTATTTACTAGAATAGTGAAGGGACACAAAACCAGGTTGTGAGCATCAGTTGAAGAATATGAGGATGTTTTAATTCAGGACAGATGAGGTTAAGATGGGGAATAGTGGGTGGATGATAAACATGAGAGTCATCTTTAAATTTTTGGAGGGCAGTCTTCTGGAAAATATAGCAGACTCATTCTATGAGTCTTTGGAGGGATGAACTAGAACTAATGGTTGGAAATTATAGACATGTAATTCACTTTTGGCTCAAAGGAAGAAAGAATTTCCTAACAACCTGAGCTATCCAAAAACAGATTGGGTTGTCTTATAAAGTACTGAGTTTCCTCATTATTGGAAATCTTCAAGTAGAACCTAGATGTCTACCTGCCAGAGATGATATAAAGAAGATTTAGCCATTGAAGGAGTAGTTGGGCAAGACTAGTCATTGGTCCCCAACATATTTTTATCAGAATTACTTTTTATTCTCCTAAAGTCTTTAAGCCATCAAACGAATGGAAGACATTAAACACACCCCTTCCAGCTTGAAATACCCCTATCCACAGAGAAGAAAGTTCAATATGGTTATTTCTTGTTAATCAATCAGGTTAGACTTGATAGAATCTCTGATGAATCCTGATTTCAATGCAACCTTGACAGCTGTAAGTTCTATCTACATTTCTTCCAATACAAAGTCTCCCTGTTTTTATTTTTGAAAATCTAGTTGAAACTTTGGTTTTTGTCACACTTAGTTCCCTCTTAAAGATAAAATAAACATTAACACTATGATATTGACTGTCATATATGTTAAGTGTGCATAGTTCTTTGAGAGTTTTCTGTTATTTTAGCAGCAAAATTTTCCTCTAATTTATATCACCCTGTGTTGTGTTTTGGATTAAGAAGAAAAGTGATGGCACATAATGAAGGGATTAACATCACAAATACCCTTTTCTCCCAGAAGTCTAAAAATCCTAGGATGGCTAGAGAGCCCTCTTCAACAACTAACCCCCATTAGAAAAAAGTAGCTTGCTGATGGAGTTAATAGAAGTTAAGGTTAGGACCATTAAGAAAGGCTTGAATAATAAAGAACAAAGATTCCACTTGGTTGCCAAAGTGTTAAACTTCATCAGCCCTTACAAAATGACTGCTCTGTGATTAAGAGTCCAAGGGCATGAGAGGCTAATTATGTTGTTGGTTTTGGTCCAACAATGACTTATTCTTGCAAATTATTAGAGAATTTATTGGCTTGCTAAATCAAGAATTTATTAAAACAAACTGTATTTTTTCTTACTTTTGTGAAATGTAAGGGTTATAGAAGAAGGCGCTTAAGGTTATAAAACGTTAAATAAAAGATCATAGACTGGAGTTACCCAGCAAAGTAGAGTTAATTTAGTTTAAAATTAGCAAAACTTTCCCTTCACACAAGGAACTCACCAAATGAACTTCTGATTTCTTTCGGGGGAGAAATCAAAGGGATGAGAGAAGCTGCTTCTCTGGGTTGAGGAGGCTTTCTTAGCTTTCCATTGGCACTAGAAATGTCCATTGGGCAAAGCAGTAATCATTCTTCTCAGCTTGTCTTCTGACTTGATTAAGGTACCTCTTCTCTCTTTGTCTTCATGAAATGTTCTTTAGTTTACATATATTGTTTCTCTCTTAATCCAGTAGAAGCACTAACCCCAGAGATTGATAAACCTCTATCCTACCTCCAAATTCCTTTCTACTTCGAAGCTGGTACCCCTGGGGCTGCTATGTGTTGCCATATTTATAAGCCTGAGCCAGACTGGATCCTTCTGGGTATAGCTGACATGCCTCAGTCCTGATTTTGGCTCATTCTGTTTCCCCAGGTTGGTAATTTATGTTTTAGATCTCTTGACCAAGGGAATACATAAACTAGTCCAGGCTTGCACTATTCTCCCTGTTACCCTTCAAGATTAAACTTAGGTTTTCCCTCCTACATATCAGACTTTGCTGACTCTCCCTCCCATGTAGATGTTAGTATTCTCCTCATCTTATGAGCAATGTCTTTGTATGTTTGTTGAACTTTTGTCTGGGGTTTTTAACTTCTTTTTGTGTCATGGACTCCTTTGACAGATTGGACTCCATTGAACACTGTCTCAAGATGTTTTTTAGATGCTAAAATAAAATAGTATGATTACAAAAGAAAATCAATTATATTGAAACATAATGATGAAATATGTACTTGTACACATATACACATATATACACATGTATGTATATATGTAGCTAATTCATAGCCCCCAGGTTGAGAACTTCTGACTAATGTATGTATGCTATGTTTAGTCCAGAAAAATGGAAACTCTTTGAGATCAGGGACAATTTTTTTTTGTCTTTGTATTCTCAGGACCTTTCACATAATAGTCACTTAATAAAAAAAGTTGATGAATGACATCAAATTGGTCACCCAAAGCCTTTACAAATTTATGAAACTACATATATATATATACATACACACACACACACACACATATATATATATATATACATATACATAGTCATGACATTGTATTATCTCTGTCAACAAGGAGGGGTCATTTCATTCCAAGTAGGATGATTAAACCCAGGATATTTTGCTGACTGATATTGAAAGATAAGGTGTATATGAATTATACTGGTTCCTTCTCTTAGCTGAGGTAAAAATCAAAAGCAGTTAATGACTGTTGGTTTCAAACTGTGAATGTTTTTACTGGACTTCAAACCTAAAGATGCAGGACCCTTGTCTATTAACCCCATTTGGTCTCAGATTGTAGATCAGCAAGGTAGCCCACCAACTTCTGGATAGCCCAAATACTCACTGTTTTTCCTGTAAAGAGGACACAAAGTTGGGATTGGGTATGTGTCCTATTCACTGAAAGTTCTATTTAGATTCTAGCTGACAGGATTTAAAATTTAGACCTCCATTTCCAGTGACAAAACTTTGCATTTATTAACCAATCAGCAAATATTAAGTGCCTACTCCTAATTGTGTCAGGCACTGTTAGGCACTAGGGATATGTACACACACACACACACACACACAATGCAAAATGAAACTATTTCTATACTCAAAGGAGTTTATGTTCTTTTATCTAACACAGGGGCCTTTAACATTTATCAACTTTATTTGTGAGTCTTAGGGACTTGACTCAATTTAAGTTGAAGGAGGATGTCAGTATCCACTTAGTTCAATCCATACTTTCCCCCAAATCCCCAATAAATTTTATCTAATAAATGGTCATCCAGTGCTTGATTGAATAGTTTAATGATGGAGAACTATCTCCCAAGGCAACCCCATCTCTTATGGATATCGTTAATTTTAAAAAAGATTTTTTTCTGACTTCAAGATCTAAATCTTCCTCTTTACCAATTCTATCTATTGTTCTTGATTCTGTCTTCTAAGACAAAAAGAACAAAGCTGATTCCCTTTATACATTGTAGCAATTGTGCAAATAAAAAAAAAAAAACTGGTCATACTTTCTGTGTATTCTCTTCTCTAGGCCATACATCCGTT
This sequence comes from Myrmecobius fasciatus, assembly GCA_023553655.1. Classification (NCBI taxonomy): domain Eukaryota; kingdom Metazoa; phylum Chordata; class Mammalia; order Dasyuromorphia; family Myrmecobiidae; genus Myrmecobius; species Myrmecobius fasciatus. Next base: position 33,587 of record JAJPUD010006445.1, read on the forward strand.
GTTACTCCAATCACTCCCCATAAGGAATAATCTCAACCTGGTTAAATTTCATAGTTAAACCTTTGGTTGGTTTCTCCTGGATTTTCTCCAATTTTTGCTTATCTGTAAATTACTCTTTCAGATGTGGTCTGGCCAGGATAGAATGTAGAGGGCTTATCATTTCTTTATTTCCAGAAGTTATACAGCTTAAGATAGAGGTCATTGGCTATTTTGTCTGCCATGTTGTACTCCTCATTTATATTGAATTTTCAGTCCACCAAAAATAGTTTACATATTTCCCCTATTTTGAATTTGTAAAGTTTAAGTTGATTTTGGGACTTAAAAATAAGATTTTATTAATCTCTTGTAAATTGATTGAGTTAGATTCAGCTCAATTCCCTAGGTGACCAAGATTTTTTTTTTATCCTGTTATCCAGTAAGTGAGCTATCCCTCCCAACTTCATGGTCATCCTTAAATCTAATAATCACACTATTGATGGCATTTTGGAAATTATTGAAAAAAATTGTTCAATAGCACAGGGCCAAACAGAATTCCTAGGGTACTGCCTTAGAGATTGTATTTAACTACAGGTCCTTTCAAAGTCCAGTATTTTGATATTAATTGAACTCTTAGGCTCTAGGCTTAACCTCTGTGGGTCTCAGTTTTTTCATTTGTAAAATGGAGATAAAAATTCCAGTGGTATCTATTTTATGGGATTGTTGTGAGGTTTAAATGAGATACTTTACAGGTTTTATATGTATGTATATGTAACATACATGCATGTGTATGTGTACAAACACACATATAATGTATGTGACATTATCAGGGAAGAAACTGAGACAAGGCTGAAATCATTTCACTTTGTCTACTTTATTATCTAAGGGATTTATGATTTTGTTATTGTGACTGCTACCTCTACTAATACAGATTAAAATATTTCTATGACTTGGTAAGCAGTCTTGTAGAATTATTATGGTTGAAAAGATTGTCACCCTGTAGGCTACTTTATGATGAGCCTCTCCAAACTAAGCCAGTCAGTTAATTAGCATTTATTAAGCATTTATTATATGTCATTGCTATACTAAGAACTGAGGATATGAAGAAACAAAGTTTTGTTGTTCATTCATTTCAGTTGTATCCACCTTTTTGTGAGCCCATTTGGGCTTTTTTTCCCCAAAGATACTGGAGAGGTTTGCCATTTGCTTTTCTAATTCATTATAGATGAGGAACTGAGGTAAACAAGGTTTAGTGAATGGCCCAAGGTCACACAGATGATGAGTGTCCGAGTCTAGATCTGAACATGAAGAGGAGACTTTCTGGTTCCCAGCCAGTGCTCTATTCACTATGCTATCTAATTCCCCCAAGACAGACAAGGCTCTTTGTTTTAAAGAACTCGTATTCTAATGGGAGAGATGACAGGCCAACAACTACATACATGCAAAATATATACAGAGTAAATGGAAGATTATTTCAAAGGGAAGGCGCTATTTAGTTGAACCATCCTCCAACAAAAGACCCTATCCAATGGTAAATCTACACTTAAAGCTCTTTGGCTTGGTTAGAACTGTAAGAGCTTGGTTTCTGCTGGTATAAACTGAATGTCAAAGAATAATTAGACAAGATTAGCTGAAGAATTGGGGGGCTAAAGGAGGTAACAGTGCATTGAATTTCTATCTCCTCTTCCTCTTTTCTGTTTATACAACTTGTGCTGACTCGGCTTTGCTTTAACTTTCCATACATACTAACTAGCACATTAGCTAAATGCACACTTACCAATCTCAACTGAAAGGCTGTCAGAAAGCTCAGATGCTTCTGCTGCTTATTGACATCTTATCAGGGGGCATCAGGGACAGGTGGCCCATCAGGGCCTAACTATCTGCAATATCTCCAGGGAGCTTGCATCTTATACTGTACTTTTCCCTTGGGAATGTTTGCAGCATCTGTGTTTATCTATATCTGGCATGTTAAATCTTCTTTTTCTGGGTAAACACACATCTCAAAAAATCCCTATTCTTTGGCAAGTACCCAGTCTTTACTCATCTTAAAATTGGACCCTCATTTTTTTTTTCTCACCCACTTTCTCAAAGAGTTGGTTTTGTGTATTCTACTGCCAGATTATTCTTCCCCAAACATTGCTTCATATTGTCATAATTCAGGTCCCCCATAGCCTTTTTTTTAATTACTTATACAATGAACTTCAAACAACTTTGTCTATCATTCAAGGCTCTCTAAAATCAAGATGTAATTTTCACTGCTTCCCAATATATATCTTCCCTTCTAGTAAGGGCACACACATACACACACACACACACACACACCTGAATATCACAATCATTTATGTCTGTTATATTTGCTTGAGTGACTTCCAATGCCTGAAATGTCCTCCATCTTTACTCTTCTGTATTCTGATTTAATAAGACTTAATTTAAGTCTCATTTGCTTCATATATCTTTCTCTTACCAAACTAATTTCTCCTTTCTCTGACTCCTATTTTACTCATAGTCAATAAAATGCAATTTATCATTTAATTATGCACTCTCATATTGCTAGTTATTTCAAGATCATTAGTCTTTTCTCCGTAACAAAATTGTACACTCCATGAGAGCAGGAACCATACTTTATACTTATATGTCCTCCCTAGAACCTGGCATAATGCTGACTATAGAGTATTTAATAACTGCTAACTCCTTATTTGATTTTTAGTTCTCTGTGTGACTCACTGTAAAGCAGAGATATATGATAGGGTGAAAAAAATAAGCAGAACAGAATTGCAGATTAAGCACGCAAGGGAACATTAAGGTTATCTAGTCTCATTTCCCAGGGAGTCTCAGGGAGATGGAATGACTTGTCCAATGTCATGGGTAGGAAATAATCAGAATTTGAACCCAGGTTCTTTAACTCTAAATACAGGACTTTTTTTTTTTACATTGCAAATTTCTATTACAGAAGGGAACCTGTCACAAAATCATGAAATAAAATGCAGTTTCTATTTCGTCAGATGCTATTACTTATATTTACTTTGTAAAGATTTCATATTTTTATGTAATTTTTTTTTGCTTGATAGAATGTGAGTTCAAACCCAAGACTTTTTTTGTGGACATCCAGGAAGTCAGTATCACTGGACTAAAGAGTATATAGTAGGGAGTAAGAGGTAAGAAGACTGGAAACACTGTCATTCCAAAAATAGAGAAAATAGGACAATCTTTTAAATAAACAACAGTTTAACCAAAATAAGGAATTCTTAGCCTAGGAAATTTCCTCTACTAATGCATATTGTCATGTTCTCTGTAATTTATAATCTTAGAGAATTGCTTAGCTCACTTTACCAGAGTCACAGAGCCATTATGTGGCAGAAGGGATATTTGAACCTGAATCTTCCAGGCTTTGATACAAGTATTCTTAACTACTATGGAGCAAACACTAATAAATGTGCTAATTGACCTTTGGGGTGTTCCTCTCATTTGCCCCCCAAACACTATTCAGATATACACAAAGTACCAGGCACTCATTTCTCAGTAATACATAAATACATATATATATATATGTATATGTGTATAGCACAATCAGAATGGGAGAGATTATGTTTTCATGTTGTCACCCTTAGTTTGGGCTAGATGGACTCAGATGACTCTAAGTAAAAAAACTGGGAGCCTTTAAAAGATCACATTCTGGTATATTTAGATGAACCTATATTGTGTAAATATGACATTCACAAAATTGGACTTTAAAGCACCAAGATGAATTGCTCCCTCAGAGAATGCTGCCTCTGGTATGAAGCTGAGGTTTCTTTTGTTGTAAATAGCAAGAGAAATGAGAATGAGACACATCAGCTGAAAAGCATGAGATTTGAAATAAAACAACATCATAGTTTTTGAAAATGGATATTTTCATTGTTGGCTGTGACAATAAAGAATTCAAATGAGGAGAGGACTTAAAGCTATACATGAAGACCCTGTATGTTTGAGACCTATGCTTTATCAGGCTGGTATTTTCTGCCCCTTTAACAATGAGAAAGGTCATCTTGGAGATTTGGAGATATAGAGATAATCATGCAATGGAGACACCTTTGTTAGAATGTATAAGTGATGAATAGTGAAAAATTACCAGGTGGTACTAAAGTTGAATTGTCAGTCAGGCTGAAGTATGAATATGGAGGTCAGAAGGGGCATATTGCCAAACAGTCAGAAAAGGGCAACTTTGAAATTTGTCATTTCCAAATAATTCAGAAGTGATCTTGAACCTCTTCCCCCAAGGGGGCTGATAGGGCCGGGTTAACACTTGGAGTCAGGGAAAGATGAGAAAGGTATTGTAGAAGTAGATGTCACCAAATTTATTCATCATGAAATTAAAAAAAATGGGAAGGAAAGGAAAGAAGCCCACATTCTACATTAGTTTGTGAAAGTAGATGTTTTTCTGCTTAGTGATGTTCTTCTGTCCATTTTCTGCTTCATTCTTGGAATTATTTTCCCACAGAGACTTAGAAGAGAATGAATATTATTCCAGCTTGCCCTTAGAAGGAGTTTGTCTTGTGGTGGCAGAGATTTACTATTTCTCTTTCATAAAATCACAGATTGAATCTTGGAAGAGACTTCAGTGTACATGTAATCCAACCAGTACTCAAAAGGGATTCCAATTATAACACAGCCAAGAAGGAGCATCTTCTTGAAGGCCTCCAAAGAAGGAAGAATGCATTTTTTCCTAGTTAATTCATTCCATTTTTGAACAACTCTCATATGTCAGGAAAATTTGTTAGAAAATTCCTGATTTTGACAAAAGGTCTAGAATTTCAAGGGGATTAATGAAAAAAAAGGCTGAAGATGGTGGACTTGCTGTACCAGATCTAAAACTATATTATAAAGCAGCGGTCATCAAAACCATTTGGTACTGGCTAAGAAATAGAGTAGTCGATCAGTGGAATAGGATAGAATCACAAGACAAACTAGGCAATAACTATAGCAATTTGGTTTTTGATATACCCAAAGACCCCAGCTTTTGGGATAAGTATTCACTATTTGACAAAAACTGCTGGGAAAACTGGAAACTAGTGTGGAAGAAATTAGGGCTTGACCCACATCTAACACCACATACCAAGATAAGATCTAAATGGGTTCATGATCTGGATATAAAGAGTGATTTTGTAAACAAGTTAGAGGAACATAATATAGTTTACCTCTCAGACCTGTGGAGATGGAATAAATTTATGTCCAAAGAAGAACTGGAACTTTTAATTGAAAACCAGATAGATAACTTTGACTATATTAAGTTAAAAAGTTTTTGTACAAACAAAATCAATGCAGACAAGATTAGGAGGGAAGCAATAAATTGGGAAATCATCTTTACATTTAAGGGTTCTGATAAAGGTCTCATCTCTAAAATATATAGAGAATTGTCTCATATTTATAAAAATTCAAGCCATTCTCCAATCAATAAATGGTCAAAGGATATGAACAGCCAATTTTCAGAGGATGAAATTAAAACTATTTATAGTCATATGAAAAGGTGCTCCAAATCACTATTGATCAGAGAAATGCAAATCAAGACAACCCTGAGATACCACTTCACACCTGTCAGATTGGCTAAAATGACAGGAAAAGTTAATGATGAATGTTGGAGGGGTTGTGGGAGGGCTGGGACACTGATGCATTGTTGGTGGAGCTGTGAACAGATACAGCCATTCTGGAGAACAATTTGGAGCTATGCTCAAAAAGTTATCAAACTGTGCATACCCTTTGACCCAGCAGCATTTCTATTGGGCTTATATCCCAAAGAAATCATAAAGGAAGGAAAAGGCCCCACATGTGCAAGAATGTTTGTGGCAGCCCTTTTTGTAGTGGCTAGAAACTGGAAATTGAATAGATGCCCTTCAATTGGAGAATGGCTGAATAAATTATGGTATATGAATGTTATGGAATATTATTGTTCTGTAAGAAATGACCAGCAAGATGATTTCAGAGAGGCCTGGAGAGACTTACATGAACTGATGCTGAGTGAAATGAGCAGAACCAGGAGATCATTATACACGGCAACAACAGTACTATATGACGATCAATTCTGATGGACATGGCTCTCTTCAACAATGAAATGTTTCAAACCACCTCCAATTGTTCACTGAAGAAAGCCATATACACCCAGAGAGAGGGATGCAAAATGTGGACCACAACATAACATTCTCATACTCCTTGATTGATGTTTGCTTACATTGTGTTTCCTTTATCTGATATATCGTTTGTGTAGATAAGATTTTTCTTGCACACCAATGATAAGTTTGGAAATATGTATACATATATTCGATTTGCCAATATTTTAACATAATTAACATGTAGTGGATATCCTGCCATCTAGGGGAGGGGTGGGGAGTTGGGGGGAAAAATTTGTAATGGAAAGCTATGTAAGGGTTATTGTTGAATAATTACCCACACATATGTTATGCAAATAAAATAAAAATTTAAAAAAAAAAGAAAATTCCTGATTTTGGACTTCATGTTAAGGCTGGGTTCTGCATACTTTTAGAGGGAATTTTTAGGCTGGGTCTGTGTCCTTTAGGGTTTCTTTATTTCTTAAAGTATTGAAGGCTGTATTATACATCTGAGACTTGGCACCTGCAAGATATCAGTATTCCAAAATAAGTCTCATTCAAGATAAAGTCTGATAACTGCTCTTCTCCTCTGACCTCTACACATTCCTTACCTGAGTTTTGATTTGTACAATACCTGTGGGCTTGCCCCAGTAGATGTTCCAGTAGACTTCTGGTACATTTAGAAGCTATCAGCCAACTTTTCTCTTTCAGTGACAGAATTGCAAGCTCTTATTTGTTCCTGCCCTAGTTATTTTGTTACAGGCTTTAGACTTAGCTGGAGGTTGTAAGTGAGTCTCTGCTCAGCTCCTGGGAACAGAGCCCTACAGCTATTCCTTTTTTCTAAACTTTCTTCTTGCTCTGCATACAGTCTAGGTCCTAAGAACTTTTCTCAACTGAAACACCACTCCTTAAATACAGGTCTCCCTTTGGCTTCCTTGGGTCTATGAACTGGAACTGAGTGGTAAATGAGAGATGTCCATTAGCACCTATTTCTGCACCCTACATAAAATCACACCCTTCTATGCTAGATCTGTGAACTGGCACATTCTGCATGGCTATTCCTGGTTAAACCCATTCTCCATTGTCCATAAGACCTATCTTCCTTTGCTGACTTAGGCTGGAAAAAGGACTCATGATTTTTTTTTCTTGGATTTCCTAATCAGGATTTAATCTAGTTCATTTTTAAGATTTATTTGGAGGAATTGTGAGCTCAACTTGTTGCACCTTTTCTTGTTTTTCTAGTATCTTTGTTCCACCTACACTCACATCTCCAGTGGAACCTCATGTAAAATTGAATCAAATCTTTTTATCAAACTGGTTGCCTCCTCTAGAGACTCTTCAGTTTATTAATCTTATTCTTAATCTTTAGATTCCATGACTGAGTTCAGTACTCCAGATATAGTATCTCACAGAAGTCACACCTAAACATTAATAAACAGCTTGGGGAAAAAATTTCCAAAGTGCTCCAACAAATCCAGGAGAGCACTGGGTCACATCACAACAATGATTTTTTCATTCTATCACTATCAATATTCATAGACATACTTCATTTTATTTAGTAATATGCATAAAAAGTTTTATGCAAATTGAATAATACTTGACATATTCATGTATTTAAATAGGTCCTTTGGCATATTTTATAAAGTTGAGTTCTTTTGTAAAGTAAATAATCACAACATAATGTGTATTTTGCATCTATCTGAATTTATATGTCATTTGGATAAACTGAGCTATACTGGTGTTTAGGTGTATATGCAATCTGTTCTAGGTACTAAATTGAAAGAATTACATAGATATAGACTCTGTCTTACAGCCTTTCCCTCTATCTAAGACTAACATATATACTACCACAAGATCCAGATTCATTCTCTTAAAACTAAGGCTTCATCATTTAATTCTTCTTTGAAAATAGAATATAAATACCAGAGCTAGTATTGCAGTAGATAGAGGTCTGGGCCTGGATTTAAAAAGATTTTAGTTCAGTTCCAACCTTAAACATTTACTAATTGTGTGAGCCTGGACAAATCATTGTACTACTGTTTGCCTCAGTTTCCTTAATTATAAAGTTGAGATAATAATAGCTCACAAGGTTGTTGTTCAGATCAAATGCAATATTATTTGTAAAAATGTTAAGTATAGTACAAGGCACACAGAAGTCACTATATGAAAGCTTATTCCTTTCCCTTCCCCCTTAACTTTCCATAATCTATGTTTGCTTCATATAACCAGTCATACTTTAATTAGGGCACTTTTAGGATTATAAATTCAGAGATGGAAGTGACTTCTGAGGTAATCTAAATCAATTGCCCTCCCCTCATTTTGCATGGAAGGAAGTTGAAGTTCTGAGAAGTAATTTGACCAAGGTGGTAAGTAGCAGAGTCAGGATTTGAATACAGTATCCTTGATTTCAAAGCTAGTACTCTTTCCATTGGACAACAGTGCCTTCCTCTTCAATTTCATTCAATGCTATGATTATGTTTTGTCTATTTGCATTTCTACGTCTTTATTATTAAGCTGTAAACTCCAGAAAAGCAAGATTCCCTTTGTTTATTCTAGAGCACCTCTCATGGTTCTAAATATTTCATGGACATCAAAGTAACTGAGTGAGTGATTTGTTGTCTAAGACAAATGAAAGGGATATGTGTGAATTTGGTGTTGGATAGAGACTAAAAACAATGACAGTTGCATTCTGGGAGTGGATAATGAAGGATTGTCCTGTGCCAAAGCAGAATAGAGCTATCTAAAAAAGTCACTATCTCTCCCCGTTCCATCAGGGAAGCACAAAAGGCTTTTTTTCAGGAGCTGCTTCTAGGGGAAGGGTTTGGTGGTTTTCAGGGATGGAACATTCTGAGAGGCTTAACTTTGATTATCAGAAGGCTAGGGTAGAAACCTTTCACATGAAATATTAAAAAGAATATTAAGAAATATCTGGAAGAAAAGAAGAGGAAAAAATGGTTACTGAGTCCTTCTTTAAGTCTCTTCTGAATTCTAAAAGTAAAAGTTTTCCAAGAAATCTTAAATTCAAAATGAGGCAAGACTATGCCTTTAAAGATCTGCCTGTATGCATTGTAACCCCCATCTCATTCCTCTCCTTTCAAGAGGGACTAGCTTTTCCTATGCTTTGGGGTACCTTAGTACTCCCTCTACTGCCTTCTAAGTACAAGAAAGCTTTTCATAATGAAAGTTGGCCCCAGAATGGGATTAATGTTGATGAGATTCCCCCAAACACAATACCAATCATAATCCCTGCAGTTTAACTTTCTACTTCCCTAGGATTTTCAAAGAAAGAAATTTAATTTTTTCCCCAAGACAAATGTATTAATGTTTAATAAAAAACAAAGCCAGATGACAGTGTTAGTAAAAAATAAGGAATTTACATAAAGCTCTTCTATATTTGAACAAGACCACTAAAGTGAGTAGCATTAACTTCCAGCCTTGGCAGTGGGTGAAGATGGCAGGGAAAACTTCAGTCTAAAGAAGTGAAATATTTTGTGGCATTCAATCTGCATTTGGGAAACAGACTGAATTAGTGGTCTCAGAAAACTGGGAGTTATTCTGTTTGGAGTTACTGACTCTAAAAAGATCTTTGTTCTTTAAATTCAAGGGTCAAATCAAAGAAGGTGAATTTAAATATGCATAAATGTTCAGTCCTGCTACTAGGCTAAAAAAGTCAGCCACATAAACATAAGATACAAGATTGATGACTAGACAGTAGTTGAAATGCAAAAGAGATGGAAGTTTTAGTTTTGTAAGCTTAGTAAGAATGAACAGTGTGATGTATTTGCCAAAAAACCTGGCATAATAGTAGGCCTCATGAACAGAAGCCTTATGTCCAATATGTCCAATGACTTTATAGGTGTATTATATGTGGGGTAATGGATGACTTGCTCTTCATCTGTTCTCTCTGTTGGGTAGATCATGTCAGGAATGTTTGAGAGGATTGTATGAGGAGCAGATAAAAGAAACAGGGATATTTAGTCTAGAAAAGGAAAGATGAGGGGTCTATGCATGTATGCACACATATGGATATGTATGTGAACACATGACAGTTGCCTTCCAGCATTTGATGTCTTTCATATGGAGCCATAGAGTCATATTCAAATAGAAATAGAGGCTATCCACCCAGCTAGTTATCATTATGTATCTTTCCTTTCTTTTGTGATTAAGATCCTTGATCATGCTCTATTCTACATGTTCAAAACTAAACTAATTTTCTCCCCCTCCAATCCCTCTCCTCTTCTAAACTTTCCTATTTTTGTTTAGGGTACTATCATCCTCCCAATCACTCATATTAACAACCTGGATGCCATCCTTGCCTCCTACATGGTGATAACAATCTCTGTGGGACTTGGAAAACTATGAATCAACATTATATTTTAATGGTTTTTTATTTATTTTGTTAAATATTTCCCAGTTACACTTTAATCTGGTTCAGGATATATGTTAGAGTGTTGTGCACATAGAGGAGAAATTCATTTTTTTTTCTATTTAATTAATATAGAGATCTATTTCTTCTCCTACAAAAAAGTCTTTATCCCACCAAATAATAACTGTCCAAAACAAATAAACAAAGCAAAGAAGGAATGAATTGACTTGTAAAATAGTGAGTGTCATATCACTGGTTTTCTTTAAGTAAAACTACGATAATTACTGGTCAGGGGTATTGTGAGTATTGAGTAGAAGTTCAGTGAGATGTGTGTGTGTGTGTGTGTGTGTGTGTGTGTGTGTGTGTGTAGAGACAGAGAGATAGAGACAGAGACAGAGACAGACAGAGAGGATGGTGGTGGTTGATATTGGCTACCCAGTGACTGCTCAGGCAATTGAAAGCAATCTTAACTGGAAATTTGCCTAACATTGTTAATTTATTCTATCATGAGCTGCATTTAATTTGTTCAACAAGGATTTATTGAGCATCTTCTGTATGATTAGTACTATGCTAGGTGCTTTTCAGGGAGGTGGTGACATATGTGCACAGCCCCTATTCTCTGTTAGTGCAGTTTGGAAGGAAGCTCAGCTGAGCAGTGGGAGTGACAAGGTAGCAGCTGCTATTGCCAATAGCCCTAATGAGGGCACTGACATCTTTGCCAAGCTGATGCTGCCTCCCATCAGTAGAGAAAATTCTTGGCTGATATTTATGGAGGTTGGCTCTAAAATGCTGTTGAGGAGCTGGTTGTCTTAGAAAAATGGGAGAATTGGTGAACTGGAGAAGAGGCTTAATTCCTTGCTTGTGACTTAAGGTATATACAGAAGTTTGATATTGCTGGGTGACTTTGATGTCTCAGTTTTTAATTTTTTGAATGTTATTTATGTTCTTGAAGAAGCCTTGTATCTTGGATCATGTATGAGTCACTGGAAATTTTGGGCATAGAGAACAACAAAGAATTTGGCAGTGATGAATTTGTGTCATAAAGCAATAGCTGCATCAAAGCACTTTGCGAGTCATTCTCTATTCTCCTAAGTCTGTCTGTCAGAGATCAGAGAAATTTGGAAGGTAGAGTTTGCATCTTCTTCATTCTCAAGAAAATCTTCACTTTATTTCCATCTATCCCTGCTAACTACCATTCAATATATTTTCACTCTTTTGTGGTTAAGTGCCTTGAGAAGGTCATCATCTTCAACTCTACATGTCCAAAAACGAAACTCATCATCTTGCCCCCAAACCTTCCCCTTTTCTAAGCTTTCCTTTTACTATCAAAGTTATCATCATCCTCCCACTCTTTCAGACTTACCATTTAGATGTCACTCTCATGACATCTAAATGCAATTAGTTGGCAAGCCCTACATTTTTTATCTTCATAACATCTTCATTCTATACTATATCTGCTGTTCTGGCTGTTTCATCTCCATGAAACAAGATGCCCCGTGTCATTTTCCCATTTCTCCATGCTTTCCTTCATCTTGTACATTGTCTCTTATTATAAGATTATAAGCTCCTTGAGAACAAGGACTGTCTTTCTTTTTATTAATGTATCCCCATATGCCTAACACATGGTAGATAGACATAGAAGATTAATTTTAATTGGATTGGATTTGATAATATTCCTTGTACACACTCTCTTCTCTCTTTCATTACCACCACCCTTTGAATTAATTAATTCGGCACAAAGAAAATTGTAGATTCATTCCAGAAAGGCAAACTACAGAGCATAGACTATTTTTAAAAAGCAACCTTTTCTGGCTAGTACTGAAAAATATTGATGTCTAGAAAATGAAGGCTTTTCTGCTTCCCTTGCTTGCTAGATTAATAAGTACTTTCATGGATAGATGAGTTTTCCTTTCTTTTTTTTCTTGTGGACACGTTATTAAGATCAGATTGATTAAGTCTGATTTATTAAATTGCTACATCTCTTAATTATCATCATCATCAGTCACCATTACTACCATTATTACAATTCCTACTTGTATTATTAGTCCTGCCACTACTACTACCACTGCTACTATTATCCCAATTATTGCTACTATTATACCTGCTACTGCTACTATTATTGCTGTTGCTGCTACTTACTACTCCTGCTATTGCTACTATTACTCCTGCTATTGCTATTACTCCTGCTCCTCCTCCTCTTCTTCCTTTTCCTCCTCCTCCTCTTACTACTACTACCACTGCTACTACTACCCATAACACATGTTTATAAGGTACTTTTCCATGTAGTCCTCTCTAATTACATTAGCATTTGCATAGATATTCAAATTTCTGAATTCCTAATACATAATTTAGTATTCAACTTAATGTTGTATAATTTTTATGGGTCTTAATTTCATCTTTACTATGGAGTGTTTGATTCTTGAGGACAGAGACCACATATTCTCCTTGTTCTATATCCCCCTACCACAATGTTGGAATACAGTAAGCATTAAATAAATACTTCCTGGCTTATTGATTCATATAATCTCTCAAGTCTCTAATATTATGGTTTTCTCTCTGTCTTATCATATTATGCTATTATGGCTTTTAGAAAAATAAACAGAATAAAATCAATAAGTATAGTGGAAAGAATATTGGATTTAGAGATAATGACCTGAGGTCAAACCTGTCTCTGTCACTACATGCATCATCTTGGGCAGGTCAATAGTCCTTTCTGGGCTTTACTTTCCTTATTCTTAAAATAAGAAGATTGGACTAGATGGCCTCTAAGTTCCTTTTAAACTCTAAATATATAAAACTGTATTATTACATTTTTGCTATTTTTGAAGAAAGTACAAGGGGACAGTATTGTCCTCTTTTAAGATGTAGAACTCCTCTACTCCCTGTTCATCTTGGGTGTCCCAGGCAACATAGAACTGAGCTGAATGTTAGCAAATTATGGGTGCTTAGTTCCCTAACTTGTTTATGCCACTTTTGTTAACCCACATTATGAATATTCTGGGTACTATTTCATTATTCATCTCTCTCCCACATTTGCAGGTTGGGAGCCTTGTGTTCATGTGTGGGAGTCCAAGATTGTCTTAAAAAATCTCAAGAAATATCTTTTCCAAGGCCTAAAGCATTTTGGGGAAGTGTGATTGTTTACTGCCAAGTAGAGAGCTTCAATAGAATATCTATAGCAAGTAGATATTGTGCAAAAGCCAACTGAAGTTTAGTTGGGGCTTCTCCAAGAAGCTTCTTTCAAAAAGAAATTTCTATTTTGGATTATCTATTTTGAATTTGCATTTTAGATTAAATGATAGAAAACAGACAGATTGAAAAGAGTTGGAGAAGAATCGATTCAAATACTTTACCCTCCAAATTTTGAGGGAATTCTTTTATGTTCAGAAAAGTTTGGTTAGTTTCCTTCATCTTCAAAGACTCAACTCTTCAAGCATCTGTACCAGCTGTTTGGGCTCAAACTCAAAGTTTTCTGTTCTACTGACTGGGTGAACTTCTCTGCTGGAGAACTTTCTATGTGGGGGAACTCAGAACTGGAATTCTGGGGGCAGACTCTTGAAGAACAGCTGTGTAAATGGGAAATATGTTGATTTTTCACTAATGACCTCTGGAAAAGATTGTTGTTACAGAAAAAGGATGGCAAGAGAGGTCATACAGGCAACCCAGTCATCATGGGGTGAAAAAACAGTTGGTGATACACTGCAGAGATGGGATTAATTGGATCCACATGCAGGCAGGCACTTGGGTAGGAGCCAGATACTCTTCAAAGGGCCAAAACCTCTCATAAAAGGAAAAACTTGATGATAGTTGAATATGTGGGGTAGTTCTTTCCTTTAAATACATTTCCTGGAAGCCTCCTTTTTTTTGAACATCAAATAAAACATCCTGCAAACATCAACCTAAGACCACATCTCAAAATTTCCACTCTGCAAAGCCTTTCCTTTTCTTCCCCTAAACTTCAATAGCTTGATTTCGCAGTCAAACATTGTCACTTGTAGAAGTCTTGAAAATTCTGGCTCTCTTATTGCTGAGAAGTCACTGTCATTGCTGTTTCTTGGCAGGACCTCCTGGAAGCCATTGGTCTTCTCATTAATTGAGAAATGCTGATAACTGATGCAATCCATTAGTACTCAGGCCATCCCCCTTTTTGTCCTCCTGGGGATTGGTCCAGCACTTGCTGGAATGCTGTACTCACTACCTCCAAAATCAAGGGCAGGAAGAACATTGCATTTGGAACAGATTGAAAAGGATGGAAAAAGAAGAGAAAAAGTGGAGAGGAAAACTTGGATACTTTTTTATGAAGTGGGTACTGTTGAAAAATAATTGAGATAAGACTACCATAATCTCTGCATATAAAGGAGAGGAGTCAAAAATCCTTGCCTTGTTATGTTAAGGCTTTCCTAGTTTCTGCCAATTTCCTCCATATCATTTTGAAATTATTTTGGTTTCACTAATGGACTGAATTCTATAAATATAATTACATTAAAAAAATTCTAATGAATTTGAAAACATCAATTGACATGTATATTTCCTTATAAAAAGAATAGGACTATAGCTGAAACCACAATCTCTATTAGATTATGTTTGGTTTTTAAATATATATAAAATTTTACATGTTATTTATAATATCTTCCCAACTCCACTGTCTGAATTTCTTTCAGAATTTAAAAACATTTCTTCTTCTGAGTATTTTTAGATGAAATTTATGAAACTTTCATTTCCATCTAATAAGGAAACTTTAAAAATCACTGTCTAGAAATTTTACTTGTCCCCCTCTATAATCACTCATGTTACTCCCACAACCTGAGTCATCCTCACCTCTTCATCCTACTCAGTCCACACATTGAGGAGAATAAGAGTTTTTGCCTAAAGCAAACCATTTGGGAATCCCTGCAGGCAAATTTCAGTGGAAAGCTAAAAGAATAAATATAAAAGTTGGGTTTAACTAAAGTAGCCTTCTACTTGATTATCAATATCACCCTGATCCTCATTGATTCAGGCTTTTGGAGCAGTAATTATGTTCTGGCTAAACTGGTATCAGAGGAGCACATGTACAACAATTAGAGGGATTCTGGCTAGTCTAAACTGTTTTTTTTCTATAAATGAATGAATAAAAAACATTAATTAAGTGCTTAAGCACTTATGAGTTATGCTAAGTATTGAGGCTAAAATTTTTCATCCTTTAAGTACACCGATGACATCACAGGATGACATCTTGACTTGTGAATTGGATTTAATTGGGGCAGAGTTGCACAAAATCATTTGATGATTTGATGACTGAATTCTATAAATATAATTCTTCTATATATAATATATATTATATCATATAACATATCTATAATATATTATATATATAAACTCTTCTATAGATAATATAAATATATAACTATATATATGTAAATAAATATAATTCTATAAATATGACTTCCATAGTCATCAAAGTCCAGTGGCAAGACAAAAGTCAGGATGTGTGGCGATGGCTCAGGATGCAGAGGTTGACCTTGCTATCTTTGATGTCTGACCAAGTTCTAAGTGTTCCACAGCACCTATTTCAGCCATCCTTATGGCAGATAGAACACATTGTTCTCATCTATTCATTCTGCTGGGGGAAGCCTTCACATGTTTGGGGTAGATACCCTTCTAAATCACCAACAGGTTTGAGGCTTGTCAGTTCTATTTGGGTTAGCTCATCTGTTGAAATAGTTTTACTAGGATGTGGCCATTTTGAATGCTACAGCTTCTTGGAACGACAGGTGTATATGAGAGGTTGATGAGCAATTCTCAAAAGTGCTTGGATGGTTTTCACTTGTTAAAAATGAGGCTAAAAATAACAAAAAAAGCAAAGATAGTGCCAACACTTAAGACTGTTTTTTTTTATAAGGGAGATAATACATATAAAGAAAGGAGTAATAGCCAGAAAGGAATATTTTGGTTTGGTAATTTATGGAAATGATAAGTAGAGCCATTGGAGAGTAGGTTGCCTAAATAACCTCCACTTAATGATATTATACCCTCTAAGTAATATTTGATAATCATTTTGTTTTGGAGGAGGAGGTCCAGCACTTGCTGGAATGCTGTACTCACTACCTCCAAAATCCCATAAGAAATATCATGACTAGGTTGTCATTGATCAGTGTTTTTACCTGATTCTTCATGATCTCATTTGGGATTTTTTTGGCAAAGAAACTGGAGTGGTTTTCCATTTCCTTCTCCAGCTTGTTTTACAGATAAAGAAATTGAGGTAAACAGGATTAAGTGACTTGCTCAGGATCACACAGTTAATATATTATGAGGCTGAATTTGAACTATCTACCGCACTCCCTAGCCTAGGTTAATGATATATAATACACAGAATTAGGTCAGGGAGATAGCAAGTATTTCCATATCTTAAAGTCAAGCTCCTGCTTTAGTTTCCTTTTCTGATTTGTTCAATCCATTGGGAAGCTTCTTTCTATGTAACACTCATTTACTCTGTTTTGTTTTCTTCTTCCTTACTCAATGCCCATTTGAAATCCTTCCTATGATTAAAGGTCAAACCAGAATTTATTGCCTTTTGCCTAAAGTCATTGCAAAAAAACAAAAACAAAACAAAAAAGACAAATGTAGGTACAATGTAGTTCTTCTGAGTTTTGAAACATGAAAATGTGCGACCTTTCACAGAACAAATCAGATTCACATATCAGATGTTGATTTAAGGATAATAATACCTAAGATAATCTACCATCTGATTTCTGAGGCATGTAAAAAGATGTAGAGATAGAGAGACAGAGACTCTGAAAGTTATGTGCACATTTGCATCATGAGGGAGGTAATTTACCTTTGCTGGAATCAGTCTTGAAGAAGTGTCAAGTAGAATTACCACAGCAAAATTCTGTCAAGGAACTAGATGCTCAGGACAGATTGAAAGAATTTAGAAGCTTCTCTAGTTGGGAGGCTCCATAAATATGTCCACTGGATTAGAAGTGTTTTCCATCTTAGATCAGGTTGGACAAAACTGATGGAAGAAGCCAAGCCAGGACTTAAATCATCTAAGTGTAGGATCTAGGCAGAGTCATATGAAAGATTGACATGTTGATCAGATTAAAGAAGTTAAGAATGGGTTGTGTCACTCCAGCAGAATCAAGGCTATAGTGGTGGTTAAATACAGTAAAAGTCTCAGAGGAGTGATGAAAATTCAAGCACACAAAAAGTTGGATCAAAAATCTTGGCAGGAAAAAAAAAAGAATGGCTTCAGCAGCAAGGCAAGTTAAAGGCATGGGTCTAAATCAAGGACTATGAATAATTCTAAAATAAGTTGTGGCTCAACAAGGTAAAGTAAGTCTCTTTAATCTGTAATAGTGCAGCATCTAAGTCTCCAACTCAAATGTAGAGGTGAGCCACTTGAAAGCAAAACATTGAGGTTTATTAAATTGAGACCCCATTTATTTAGAGCTGACCCCCTAACATCTGTCCTTGTGTGTATTTTGGATGGATTTGGTTCTTTCCCAAAGGCATAGGGTCTTTGCAGATATGATGAGGGCTTTTCCCTTGGTTTAGCACCATCCTGGAGTCCAGTTCTACTGTCTCCTGGTGCTTGCTCATAGTGACTCATCAGAACTAGTGGTGAAATTTTCAGTGTGAACATCTAGATTTTATAAATTGAAAAATGCTACAATTAAAAGCTTGATTTACGGCTTTTAAAAAATTGTCTAAACTTAAGAAAATAATGGAGAAACTCAATGCAGATTAAACATTGAAATGTGTCATATGGGCATTTTTTTTGGAGAACTATTTGTTAAACATTTTCCATCATAATCTGCATGTACCAGAGTTCTACCTCAAGTCCTTTGAATTCTAGAATAAGGTTTGGGCCTGATCCTTTAAAAGTATTTGTCAGATAACTTTGTCATTACTTCTGATGTGTCTTTTTCCCCCCCATTAAGGTTCATTTTTAAGGTTAAACAATCTCAGAGAGTGACTTTGGGATGAGTAAGAGTCAAAAGAAACCATCTTGAAATGAATGAGATTGTTCATTGTTGTTAGAAGTGAGACAAATGCAAAAAAAGAAAATGACATGGTATCGATCCCACATCTTGACGGACAGTAAGATCCTCATTTCTGTCCCCTCTCATTGGTGTAGCAGATGGATTACCTTTAATTTCTTGTGTGATCGATATGTTGTTATTCTTCTTTTATAGATGCTAAGTGTTGAGTGCTCAGTGATGAAAATGGGACTAATAAAAAAGGAAGAAACTTGAGTCCAAAGGTTTTCCATTGAAAATAGAATTTGTTGTTGTTATTGGTTATATTTGAAGGAGATCAGCACTTTGCTTAGTATTTGTTAGGTATGAAATTAATATACAGAAATGAATTGAAAACCACTTAACTTTTGAGGACTTGCAAAGAAAAGATAGTGAGCAAATAGAGAGAGAATGGAAAGTCATATACTGAATGTCAACTCTGAAAATTCACAGGTGACTAATTTTGAAGGAGTCACTGTCATGGTTGTGCAAGGGATGCTGGTCAAGTGACACTTAAACAAATTGATGTTATACTTCAATCAACTTAATGAGGTCCCAGAGCATGGATCTCTATAATAGTAGTAGACATTCCCTACCAAGTTGCTGAGATAAAACAGATACGTCCTCTGATTGGTTCCCAGTAACTGAGGCTGTTTCCCAGATGACAGGCACTTGAAATAAAGGAAGAACAACTCTGGTTGGAAGCTCTCACTCCCCAATGAAATCATTTAGCACCTTCTTTTTTGGTATTTTTTCACCTTTCTTGGACTTGCGAGAAGAAAGAATGCAATTCAATTACTGAGGCTATATCATTTAGGATAAGGATGATGCCAAGAAATTTGGGTCTCGTCAATGCCATTTTTGTCATGAATTGCCAGAATGACACAGGTCCAATGTGATAGGAAATTGATAATTTTTCAAAGTGTACCTATTGGGAAAAGGAGGTAAGGATACTAGTCTCTTTGAGTCCCACTTCTTTGAGCAACAACCAGCATATCAGACTACAATTCTCCCTTTTTTTTCTCTTTATTTGTTTTTGTTCATGCCACCTTTTCCATCACAGAAGCCCTTCCTACTTCTCTTACTAGTCCAACAGGACCCTCCTCTCTTCAATGAAACCCTTCCAATGTATTTTAGTGGTTCTGGTCACCTGCAAGCCCTCATAGCTTCTTCTTCTGTACTACTCATTTGAAATCATGTGCTGGTTTCAAGGCTTAAATCATATGCTACCCACTCCACAAAGACTTTTCTCATCCTTTTCTGTCAGGAATAATTTTGCCATCCATTTGTTAGAAAACATTTTCCCTTCTCTGACCACTCATGAATTTTATGCGTAACTTTTTATTTTTGGTGCAGATCTGGTGACTATAATCTTGCTAATTTTTTAACTGTGGTGATAGCATATTTGTATAGCATATTTCTTTATGCTATTTAACCCCATCCTGTGTTATAAGTTTCTTTAGGATACTGACTGAGTGTTAATTATTTTGAATTACAGATTCAAAATATATAGTATGCCTTAAAATGAATTGTTTTGCCAGATTGTGATGGAGGTATTTACCATTCACCAATGCTGAATTAATTCAGTCATGGAATTTGAATGATTGTAAACTCTTGGATTTATTTATATCCAACTTTTTATCTGGTGGACAAATCACCTGGCCTTCATGTTTATGAATATAATCTCTCAAAATCATGGGGTTCTTGTCCATTCTCTTACTCCTTCATCTCTTTAACTATTTGTCTAATTCCATTCTGATAAAAGAGTAACTCTATATAAAATCTCTATGCTGTTTTCCCCCCACTCAAATTGTCTTGAATCTATCTTTGACTCGGACCTATGTTTTCATTGATGGGTGTCTGTTGAGGAACATCTCCTACCCCCCCTCCTTTTCCTCTTTTTCCACAATGCATCTTGGCACCTTTTCTGCAACATATAATTTTAAAGAATTGCCATGGTGGAGTATGTTGGTGGGGCCATGCATAGAACACTGGCCCCGGAATCAGGAATACCTGAGTTCAAATCTGGTCTCAGACACTTCCTAGCTGTGTGACCCTGGGTAAGTCACTTAAGTCCACTTATCTTTTTTTTTTTTTTTTATGCTGAGGCAATTGAGGTTAAGTGACTTGCCCAGGGTCACACAGCTAGGAAGTGTCTGAGACCAGATTTGAACTCAGGTCCTCCTGACTTCAGGGCTGGTGCTCTATCCACTGCGCCACCTAGCTGCCCCCCCCCTTTTTAAAGTCCACTTATCTTTTAAAAAAAAAGCAAAATAAAAGAATTGCAAATGTATACGGAAAGATTTTGTGACTTGTTTAGGGTCACATAAGTAACTGGTCACAGTTATAGACTTGAAAATCAGGTCTTGTTGACCCTAAGGTGAACACTCTATCCATTATGTCATATTATCTCTCATAGCTATTTTGAAATTCTTTTGAAGTGCTTCATGTGTAATTTTTTTTTCCTATTTGGAGAGCTGATTGTCAACCTTATCTTAGCACATTGAATGTACCAGAGTCTTACACCAAGGCCCTTAGATCTGGAAACATGGTTTGAGCCTGACCTTTGGAAGGAAGGTATTTATAAACTAAATTTGTAATAAAAATCTGTCATTACTTTTGCCCAATCTGTTTTCTTTACTAAGGCTCATCTCTAAGGTTTTATGTGTGTGTGTGTGTGTGTGTGTGTGTGTATATATATATATATATGTATTTATATATATATATATTTATACATATACACACATGTATAACATACACACATGTACAAATATACAATGTATGCATACATATGTACTATATGTACATATATAAGTGCATATGTACTATGTATGCACACACATATATTCAAATATGTTGGCATATACTTATATATGCACATATTGTCTCTGTTGGTTAGACTACAAACTTTTTGAGAAAAGGGTCTTTTTCCCTTTTGTCTTTATAATTCCAGCACCTCACCTATTATTTGGCAAATAGTGTTTCACGTTTAACATATATTGGATTACTTGCCATCTAGGAGAGGGAGCAGGGTGGGGGGAAGGGAAGGAGCAAAAAATTGGGAACAAAAGGTTTTCCAAGGATGAATGTTGAAAAATAATCTATGCATATGTTTTGAATATAAAAAACTTCAAAAATAAAAATAAAAAGACAAATAGTGCTTAATAAATGCTTTTTGATTGACAGCAATCACAAGAGTTAGCACATTAAACATTTCCTTTTAAGGGCTTGCTGTTTTGAAGCTCTTAAATATAGGCAGCTGAGAGTCGACCTCCCTTATGTGCTTTGCTCTTTCAATCTGCATGCTACAAACCATTGAAATGACTGTCTTCCTCATTTATCATTTCCTAGTTTGTGCTTAGTCTTAGCAAGAGGCATTTTAGGGATTAGGCTTTATCTCCCAGCTATAAATTTGCTCCCTTGACATTATTATGGATTACACATTGGATGTAAAATCTGGTGATGTTAGCACCCCTGTACCCCCAATAAATCTGATGGGAACAGTTTGGTTTCTTATACTACACCCGTATTAGCAATTTTGTTTTGATTGAAAAATGAGTTTTCTTCACTGGTGCCAGCAGCAAAGGAGGATCTCTAGTTTTCATATATCAATAAATAGCTAATAACAGGGATTGCATATATCATTAAATAATCATAACAATTATTCTTATATAATACAGCCAGGGAAGCTTGTGTACTGAAGCTGAGTAAATCACCACATTCGACGAGTTTCTGTGTTACGCACAACAACAGTGACAGTAAAAAATGGGCACTGGTAGCTGTCACACAACTCATATCATTAGTGGTACTATTATTTATAGGCTAGTCAGCATAGTCATGATGACAGAGCTAGCCTGGGAAAGAAGGGGCTCAGCCCACATGAGCGGAGTTAAACTCAAAGGAAGGAATTTGGAGACATTAGCTATGAAAATAACAGCCTTGGTGAAGCCGTGAACTATCCAGATTTTGTCAGTTTTTTGTTGGTCTTTGAAAGGCCAGTCTGATCAGCTCCTGCAAGGATGTGAAATTCATAGATAATGATGCTTTAAAGTTCCTTTGTCATCTGCTATGGGATAGCAGTAGGCAGTAAGCTATAGAGGAAGGCACCTAAATAGTGCAGTGATCAGAGCAATGGGTCTAGAGTCAGGGAGACTCATCTTGATTTAAAATCCGGTCTCACATATTTAATAACTGTGTGACCCTGGACAAGTCACTTAACCCTGTCTGCCTCAATTTCCTCATCTGTAAAATGAGTTAGAGAAGGAAATGGCAAACCATTCTAGTATCTCTGCCAAGAAAACCTCAAACGGCACACATAGAGGCAGACACGACTGAAAAATAACTGAGAGGTATAGAAAAAGAAACACTGGATGTGAAATTAGAAAAAAATGAGTTTGAATCAGGGATTTGTTCTTTATTGCCTCTATTGGCTAGTAGAGTTTCTCGAGAGTAATAATTGTCCTTTGCCTTTCTTTGTATCCAGGGTGCTTAAACAGAGCCTGGCATTTTATTGAACATTATTTATTGAACAACTGTGTGATCTTGGGCAAGTGACAATGTCTCAGGGCCTCAGTTTCTCTATCTGTAAAGTGAGGTTAAACATAAATCCTTCTGTGGTTCCTTCTAGTCATAGATCCATGATATTTTTAAGTTCCATCCATCTATAAATCTCATGATTCATGCAGTATTAAAAACAAGTTGTCATGGTAATAATTCCTATTTATAGGTATATATTCATATTTACACAGGTACACACACACACACACACACACACACATATATATATATATAATTATACAATCTCATCACCACCCTGTAATGTAGTCAGAATAGGATTATAATTTCTATATTACAGTTGAGGAAACTGAAACTCAGGTTATCTGATCACTTTTAATAAATTTCAGAGCCAGGATCCAAATCTAGGTCTTTTGCTTTAATTCTAGGGTTCTTTCCAATATAGAATCCTGCCTTCCTACATAAGTATCTAATCTGTCTGATTGCAGAAGACCAGGAAGAATCATGCCTGATTATTGAGTTCTAATTAAAAGAAACACTGTGATGATGTACACTCATTAAAGAATAGTGCTTGTTTACAAATGCAATCTCTTTAGGGTAAAGTTTTCTTGCATTTATGGTGGTATATTTTATCCTAATTTTTCCTTTCTCCAAGAGTCAGTGTAATCTCAATATCTGGTATAGATAAGGGCAGATTATGAATGACTACTCTTCTGAAGATGGATTTGATAGGGATACTCCAATAATTAATAAACATTTGTTGCTGTTGTTCACTCATTTAGTCATATTCAACTCTTATGACCCCATGGACCATAGAATACCAGGCCCTTCTATGTTCCACTATCTTCCAAAATTTGTCCAAGCTCAGGGTCATTGCTTCTATCACACTGCATCTCATCTCCTGCTGATCCCTCTCCTTTTGCTTTTAATCTTTTTCAACATCAGGATCTTTTCCATTGAGTCCTATCTTCTCATTATATGAGAATTATTAAGCACCTACTATGTGCAGGACCTTTTGCTAAGCACTGGGGATACAAAAAGAAAGTTCCTGCCATCAAGGAGCTTAGAGTCTAATGGGTGAGACAACATGGAAATATATACAAAGCAATCTATCTACAGCATAAATTTTATTGTTGTTCATCCAGATGACCAATAACATCAGGAGGAGGATGTCTTGACTTGCAAAAAAATGGATTTAAGTGAGGCATAGATGTGTAAAGTTGTCACTCTTCCCTCTAAAGTCATCAGAATCTGTGACAAGACATAGGTCAGGACAACTTGTGATGGTCTGAGACTCTGGTCTTTTTAAGTTAAGGGCTTTCCCAGGTCTCAATTTGTCTGAGGGAACATTTATTCAGTGATATAAGGCTAGTTAAGAAATGAGGTAAAAGGTAGCTTTTGCCTACTCAAAAAAAATAATAAAAAAAAGAGTCAATCTGGGAGGGGAAGACTTTCAGGGTTTGTGGCCAGAACAGAGCAATTGCTATTTACATTTATTCTGAGCCATCAAAATCCAAACAATGACCAAGTGAGACTTAGGCCAGGACTTATTATTGGCCAATTAGTGAGAGCCAGAGTGATTTGGTTTAAAGGCATAATCAATTCTATTTGAATCCCAATGGATTTTATCAAAGCCTGATTTTTTAGAGTTCTGTTTCAAGAAATCATAAATGAAATTACCTTGAACAGAAGAGGTAATTGTCTCAGTTTTTTTTTAAATAATAGAATAAATAAGCAGGAAAAATAAACAAATGGAGAAAAATAAATCTAGTTCCCAAACCCCAAGATATCTTGTGAGGTTTAAACAATCAAAATTTGTATTTCCTTGGGCTCTGTGGACAGAAGAAGGAAAGAAAGAAAGAAGAAATGAAGGAACAAAGGAAAGAAGGAAGAAAAGAATGAAGGAGGGAAAGATGGAAGGAAGAAAGAAGCATTGCCTAACTGGAATCAGCTAGTTGGGTCCCCAGTGGGGCAGCTACTACTATTCACAGATTGTTGCTTGTTCTGCATTCTCAAAGAGGACCAATAACATCAGAAGGGTGATATCTTGACTTGCAAGTGAATTGGATTCGCTCTTTCCTCCAGAGACATCTAAATCTAGTGGAAAGACATAGGTAAGTATGACTGGACAGAATGAATAGGAAATAATAGAGGGAATGCACTAGCATTAAGGAGAATTGAGGAAGACTTTCAGTAAAAGATAAGATTTTACTTGGTTCTTGAAAGAAGCCAGCAAAGTCAGAAGGTAGAGCTTTCAAGACACTTGGACAGCTTGAGTTTCATGCATAATGGATGTGAGAAAAGACAAAAATGGTAAGCATTTAATAGAAGCAGAAGAGATTAAGAAAAAGTGGCAAGGATACATGAAAAAATATAAAAAAAAGATCTTAACATCACTGATAAACTAGGTTGGTGTGGTTACTGATTTAGAAACTTAAGAAAGTGATTTAAGAATGCAGATTAAATTTAAAGGTGTCTTCTGTATGCAATTTTCTTCCTTCACCCTGGGGAGCTGATTATTAAATATTTACTAGTACCCCTGTTTTTGAGATCATTGGGTTCAGCCTCAAGTTTTACAGATTAGGAAACTGGAGTTTAGAGAATTTAATGACTTATTCAGGGTGAATAAGTCTGAAGTAGAATTTGAATTTGAATCTTCTGGATTCCAAGTTTAGCAGAAATGCATAATATATATAGTATTATAGAATATTAGAATATTTTATATTTTAATAGCATAATAATTCATATTTTTGTCTAATATGAAGGAAAAGCCAAAAAATTTTACATGGATTTTCCAGATTGCAGGGGTTCCATTGACCCTAACCCCCATGATGTGGCCCTAATGGGAGCCAAGATTACAGTTATGAGCATGCATCATTGCCCCTACTAGACAGTGAGCAGCATGAGAGGAAGTGACAACATTTCATTCATCTTTATATTCCTCAAAGTACTTAAGATAAATCCTTGCCCTTACCTGAGGCCCAGCTATTTTTCAATGCATTGAAAATTATTTCCTGAGAAATGATTTTTACATTTTAACTGTAACTAATACAAGGCTAATGAAGATTGGGAGAGAGAAAATCCAGCATGATAGCATCCAGAACATGATGATCTGTAGTTTTAGTTTTATTATTATTTTATTATTTTTATTTATTATTATTATTATTATTATTATTATTTTATTATTATTATACTGTAGTTTGTAGTTTTATTATTGACTAGCTGTGTAATTTTTTGAGTCTCAAAATGAGATATAAGATCCAAATCAGTGGTGTAAAAAAAGTCCATTAAAGCACATTTAATAATCCCCATAGACCATAGGTTGACTTACTTTTTAAATATGATATTACCCACATTTTATTTTAGTTTTATTTATTTTGTTAAATATTTACCAATTACGTTTTAATCTGGTTCAGGCCCATTTGGTAGTATTATAGTTTGACACTTCTGACCTGGATTATCTTTTAGATCTTTTCTGATCTTGCTCTTTTATAAGTCTGAACACCTATGATTAGGCAATTTCTGTTCAAGGGGGACCATGAAACAGCTATCACTTAAGTAAAGTTTTGCTTTTAAAAACATTTACTCAGAGTATTGGTCCTTTGATGATTTTAGTTGAGCCTGAAAGGTTCAGGAATATTTTTCCATCCTGCAGTAATAACCGTGACATTTGAGATTTGGCGTTGCTACGTAGATTTTAAAAAAAATTAAATGATTTTGATACCTTAAAAAAAGTAATTTCTGGGTATGCACTTTCTTCATGCCAATGAATTCTCCTTTTTAGAAAAGAAAAAACTATGCAAAACCAAGTGACACAGTGACTATATTTTATAGTGTATGCAACATTCTAAACACATAACCCCTCACCTCTCTTCCAAAAGGAGGGTTATATAATTCCTCATTTTCTTGAAGTCCAAGATAAGACATTAAAATTTCTTGCCATCCAGTCTTTATTAAACTGGCCACTCACTAACTTTCTTTTTAGTACTTGGCTAATATTTTTTCTCCTGGAAACTGGTTTTTGCTAGGAATATCTTTTTTGTTTCACTCATTCCTGGGTTTAAGAAGAGAGGGAGTCTAAAAGCAAAAGTTGATGTGTTTGTAGTGAAAACTTATATGAAAGACAGTAAAAATCTTTCAGCTTTAAAAATAATTACCCCAAATCAAAGGCATGAAAATGCCGGCTGCCTCTCATAAATGTGCTACAGGTCATGTAAATCATGTTAAAAGTTGAAATTAGAGATGGGATCTTTCGCTGGGAAGTGCTATGTGTAATTTTCAGCTGCAGAAATTTATTTTCTCTCCTGAGCTCTAGGCAACCGTCACCCCACACTGTAATCTATTCTCTCCTATATTACATGTTAGAAGCATTAGTCAGGTCAGTGTCTTAGTGAAATAAATTGTAGGAGGAGTAGTTTCCCTATGGCTGATGCATGTCTTCTGTTAGGAATATGAGACTGAAATAGTTTAATAGCTGATATTACAGAGCTAATTCTGCACCTCCTTTCTGATTGCTAGAAAATTGGTGGCTGCCATCCATGGAAAATGATTTTCTAACATAATTTTTCCCCCTACCCTGCTGTTGGGCTTTTAAGACTATTTTAAAAAGCATCTTTGCTGCTCCACTCATCATGCAAGTGAAAGGACTGGGTTTTAGAGTTGAATTTTATCTTTTGGTTCTTCATCATCTTTTATTACTTTAAGCTATTGAAACTTTATTTTTTTAATATGAAGCAAATTCAGAACCACCTCGAGCAACTTCTGAAGACCTTGGAGTGTTTCCATGGAGAAAGGCCTTTACCATGTTTTCTTCCCTCATTGGTCTTGTCTGTAGCTCTATACGCAGGATCAAAGGAGTTGTATTCAGGTAAATTGTTATTTTGAACCCTGATGCTGCTAGGTGATGGAGAGCCTCTTGTATTCTTCATAGCCTTGTGCTAAGTTTTGTGTTGCATGATATTACTATTACTTTGCATTTCTATAATACTCGAAGGTTTCTATGAGACACTTTCCTCCCAAAAACCCTGTGGAATATTTTCAATCAATCTATCAAGAAGAATTCATTAAATCTCTTTGTGTTCCATGTCCTGTACTGGATCCTGGCAATGCAAATAGTAATGCACAATCGTGTCGGTCTCCCTCATGAGTAGCTTATTTTCTCTCAGGGAAAACAATATGAACACATATAAATAAAAATGAAAAATACAGAAAGTAATTTTGGTGTGTGGGAAGAATGAACAATTGAGAAGGATCAGAAGAGGCTTTCTGTAGGATGTTGTCTCTGGAGATGAACTTTTAAGGGCTTTAGGAATTCTGAATATAGGGGAAGAGAAGGTACCAAAATAGGAGATGGATGGAAGGTTGGGTCAGTGGAACAATAAAAAGGTATGAAATATAATAAATATGTGGTGTGAAAAATAATGTGTAAGATGACATATATCCAATTTCCAAACATGGGAATTCAGACACAGAGAAATTAAGTGACATGTCTATATTATATAGCTGGGAAGTCTACTTCTCCTCTAAAAAATCTTCATTAAAAATTCTTATGTGGTATATTCGATTTGCCAATATTTTAACATAATTAACATGTAGTGGATATCCTGCCATCTAGGGGAGGGGTGGGGAGTTGGGGGGAAAAATTTGTAACGGAAAGCTATGTAAGGGTTATTGTTGAAGAATTACCCACACATATGTTATGCAAATAAAATAAAAATTTTAAAAAAAATTCTTATGTGGTCTCTTCTTTGTGAACATTTTCCCTTATTTAATATTCATTCTCCCATCTCCATGCCTTTGTACAGACTGTTCCCCCTTCCCCTCCTCACCTCTGCCTCATAAAAGCCCTACCTCTCTTCAAAACTCAGCTCAAGTGCTCCCATCTTTTAGAAATCTATCCTAATAACCATAGTTGTTAGTCACTGCCTCTCCTTTGGTGATTCATTTTTTTTTTGGTATTTACTTGTTTATGTATTTATGCTTCTTGAGAGTACTTATCTATGTACCAGATTCTTGAGACTAGAGAGAACTATATTTTTGCCTTTGTATACCCTGCTAGCTTCCTGCTAGATATATTATATAGGTACTTAATAATGAATTGGGTAGAAAGGCAGACTTTCCTGATTATTTGCATGCTAGAATAGAATGTGTATTCTTTGTAATGTTTTGGGCATTTTATTTCAGTCCATATTTTTAACCATAATTATCATTGCTCTATTTCTTCTACTAGTAGGCAAGAAGCTTACCCTCCCCTTTTTAAAATAATTTTTTTCAATTAACAAGAATTTATTTTTTTCTTCCTCCTACCTCCACTTCCCTTGGAAAAAATAAACAATTCTTTAATAAACATAAGTAGTCAAACAAAAAACTTTCCTTTATGACTATGTCCTCTTATTCTGCTCTAGGCTTTTAAAGATTATTTCTAAAAGCATCTTTGCTGCTTCATTCCTCATGTGATATGAAAGTACTGGATTTCATTCTGCATATTTAGTCCTAGAGAAGGTCTGCTATTTAATTGACTCTTTAAAAATATTTAATATTTTATTTTTACCTAATTACATATAAAAACAATTTTTAACATTAAATTTTAAAACTTTGAGTTCCAAATTCTCTCCCTTCTTCCTTCCCCATGCTTTTCATTGACAAGGATAGCAATTTGATAGAGGTTACATATGTAATTATACGAAACATATTCCCATATTAGTCATCTTGTAAAGGAAAACAGACCCAAAAAAACTTTAAAGAAAAATAAAGTAAAATAAGCATCCTTCAATCTGTATTCAGATACCATCAATTTTCTTCTCTGGGGATGGATAGCATTTTTCATTATAAGTCCTTCAGAGTTGTCTTGGGTCATTATATTGTTGAGAATAACTAAGTCATTCACAGCTAATAATCTTACAATGTTACTGTTACTTTCTATATAATGCATTTCATTTTGCATCAGTTCATAGGTTTTTCTGAGAACATCCTGCTCATTATTTCTTATAGCACAGTGGTATTCTATCATAATCACATGGTACAGTTTGTTTAGCCATTCCTCAAATGATAGGCAAATCCTCAATTTAAAATTTTTTTGGCCATCAGAAAAGAGCTGGTATAGGTATTTTTGTACATATATGTGCTTTTTAATTTTTGCTTCTATCTCTTTGGGGATACAGACCTAGTAGTGGTATAGCTGGGTCAAAGCCTATGCATAGTTTTAGAGCCCTTTGGACAAAGTTTCAAATTGCTCTCAAGAATGATTGAATCAATTGACAACTTCACCAACAATGCATTAATATTTAATTTTCCCCACATCTTCTCCAACATTGGTAGTTTTCCTTTTCTATCCTGTTAACCAATCTAATAAGTATGAGGTAGAACCTCAGGACTGTCATTATTTCCATTTCTCCAATCAACAATGGTTTACAGAATTTTTTTTCACATGGCTGGAGATAGTTTTGATTACTTCATCTGAAAAATGTTCATTTGTTTTGATCATTTATCATTTGGGGAATGGCTTTTATTTTTACAAATTTGACTCAGTACTCTATATGTTTTAGAAATGAGGGCTTTAGCAGAGAAACTTGCTCAAAATTTTTTACACAGTCGCTATTGCTAAATATATTTTCCTTCAATCTATTCTATTTCTCTGTTTGCTCTATTTTCTTTCTTCTCTCATCCTCTATCTCCTCAAAAATATTTTGCTTCTGGCTATCACCTCCTCCAATCTGTCCTCCCATCTATCACTGCTCCAAACCCCTTCTCTTATCCCTTTTCTCTTAATTTCCTGTAGGGTAAGATAGATTTCTATACTTAACTGAATATATACTATTCTCTTTTTGAGCTAATTTTGATGAGAATAAGTTTATTCTCTCTTCCCTACCTCATTTATCTTTCTCTCCACTTGCCTCTTATGTAAGATAATTTACTCCATAACACCATGACCTCCCCTTGTGCATCCCTCTTTCTTACCTCTTAATTTTATTTTTAAGATATTATCCCTTCAAATTTAACTCACACCTGTACCCTTTGTTATATATTCCTTCTAACTGCCCTAATAATGAGGGAGTTCTTGTGGAGTTATAACTATCATCTTCCTATGTAGGAATGTAAATAGTTCAATCTTAAGTTCCTTATGATTTCCCTTCCCTCTTTACTGTTTAGCTTCTCTTGAGCCTTGTATTTGAAAGTCAAATCAAAAATTGATTTCTATTCAAGTTTGATCTTTTCATCAAGAATATTTGAAAGTCTTTATTTCATTGAATGTCTACTTTTCCTCCTGAAGGATTATACCTATTTTTTCTGGGTGGATGATTCTTGATTGTAATTCTAACTCTTTTGCCCTCTAGATTATCATATTAGAAACCATCTAATCTTTTAATGTAGAATCTGTTAAATCTTGTTTATCCTGTCCATGCATTCCTAATACTTGAATTGTTTCTTTCTGGCTGCTTGCAAAATTTTCTCCTTGACCTAGAAGCTCTGCAATGTAGTTTTACTATTCCTGGGAGTTTTCATTTTGGGATCTCTTTTAGGATGTGGTGTGGGATTTTTTTCAATTTCTATTTTACCCTCTGGTTCTAGATTACCAGCAGCAATTTTCTTTGATAATTTCTTGAAAGATGATGTCTAGGCTAATTTCTTTCTTTCTTTCATTCTCTCATTTCTTTCTCTTTTCTTTTTTTCTTTCTCTCTTTTTTCTTCCTTTCCTCCCTCCTTCCTTCCTTCTTTCTATCCTTCCCTCTCTCCTTCCTCCCTTCTTTCTTCCTCCTTTCTTCCCTCCCTCCCTTTCTTTGTTTTTTCCTTTGCTTCTTTCTTTATTTCTTTGCTTTCAGATAATTCAATAATTTTAAAATGATCTTTCCTGGATCTATTTTCAGGTGTTTTCCCACTGAAATGTTTCACTTTTTCTTCTCTTTTTTATCCTTTTGTTTTTGCTTTATTGTTTCCTGACTTCTCATAAAATCATCAGCTTCATTTTGCTGAATTCTAATTTTTAAGGAACTTTTTTTTTCAGTGAGCTTTTGTACCTCCTTTCAATTTGGCCAATTCTAATTTTTAACTTTTTTCTTTACTGAATTTTTGTGCCTCTTTTTCTATTTGACTAATTCTGCTTTTAAAGGTGTGCTGCTCATTTTCATCTTCTACCTTTTTTATCATTTGGCCTGTTCTATTTCTTAAGGTGTTATTTTATTCAGTATTTTTTTTTTGTCTTTGTGTTTTGATTTCTGAGTGACCATAAGCACTCTTTTCTGCCCTGGAACTGTGACTATGGCCACAAACTCTGGTGTGCTCCTCTTCATCCTTGGACTGCAAACCCAAGATTAAAGACCTCTTTAATCTCCTTCTGCTCAATTATTAACTGCTTCACTGTCTGTGGGCTGAAAGCTTTAGAAGCCCCTGATTTCTTTCTACTATGTAGGAATGTAAACAGTTCAATCTGAAGACCCTTATGGTTTTCCTCTCCTATTCACTTTTTTATCTTCTCTTGAGTCTTGTATTTGAAAGTCTTATATTTGAATTGCTACTGATTCTGTGGCTCTCAAGTCCTGTTCCTGATTTTTTGGGACTGGCTTTATGGTTTGACTGTGCTTTGTTCTCACCCAGGTGCAACAGATCTTTCCTGTCAACCTTCAACTTCTCTTTGCCAGGGAAATTATTTCACCTCCATCCCTTAATGCTCTAGCATTTTAAAGAGTCCAGAAGGATTTGGGGAGAACTCAGAAGAGTACCTGCCTTTGCTCTGCCATCTTGGATCTGCCTCTTTGCTTAATTCGTTCTTCTGTCTCCACTTAGAAATGGAATTCCTGAGTTCCTAAGTCCTGTTTATTTGCATCTCTCTGATATATCATGAAATGGTTAGCTGAGGACACTCAGCTGGGTGTATGTACATGAGGGAGTGTTCACTGCTTCAGGCTATGCCATCAAAGAGAAACAGCCAAACATTAGTGACAATGTTAACACAGCAGCAGCTGCCATGTGCTATAAAGTGAAAAATGGAGATGGAGTCTTTTAGGAGGAAGAAATAACCACCCAAGACAATCACAAACTAAAGGGTTCACTGAAGAAAAGCAGCTGTGTGATATAACAGATACAGTTCTGGCCCTGGAAGTATGAGACCCTGATTGTCCAAGCTAAACTTCTGTATGACGTTGGAGAAGTCTGGGCCTGTTTTTCCTTTTTCTGTAAAACTATAATTCTCCTGGGGAAATCTCCAATATAATCCCCCCTTTTAGAAATTATTATGATTTTTATTAAATATTTAATTAAAACAATTAAATATTGTATATTTATTTTTATTTTTTAAAATTTTCTTTAAATAGTATGATAATATAAACTTAAATAAAGGGATTGGGTTAGGTGATCTCAAATGACCATGATTACTAATGCTAATGAGATGGGTCCAAGATGGCTTGTTAGCACACCTTGTTCTCATAGGAAACCTGGATTTTCAGCTGCTTTTATTTCTTTTTCTCAGTGCTGATGATGTGATATGGTAAAAAACTAGATGGGGCTAGGATATATAGCAAACTATAATTTAAGGTTGTTAGTAGGTAAAATTAGAGAAAGCTATAATGTTAGAGATGGAAAATACCTCAGCTATTTAGTTTCGTGGGTTTTCCAAGTGGGAAGATTATGGCCTGACTGAAGATTATATGATTAGAGGATGGAGAAGCTGGGTGACATTTCACTCTTTCAATAGCTAATAGCTAATCATAGTATTATTTTCAGAACAACTGCACTTTTTTAGCATCTCTAGCACTGACGCTCTACTCCTTCCGTTCTGTGTACCTGGTCCAAACTTTCCCCTCTCCATCTTTGAGCCAACAAATGGCCTTTGAGTTCAGTGATAAACTAATGACCACCAGTAGAAGAAATTGTATAGATGCCTTTGGGATAATTCAGATCCTATCCCTACCTACCTACTCCTTGCCCCATAAACTACCTTATAGCTTCACAAAACTTCAAAGTGCTGTGTACTCCTGGGTAATAATCGGTGACCAAGAGTCCTACATTTTGTTCTAGGTGAGACAGTGAGTTGCAAATGATAAATGGGTTTTGAAGATCTCATCACCATACATTTTCCCCTAAAACTTATCCCTTTTCCAAACCTTGCTCTTAATATTGTCACCATCCTTCCATTTACCCAGATTCACAATCTCATCATTAACTTTGCCTCCTTGCTCTTCCTTAGCTCATATATCCATTTATTTGCCAAGTATTGTTCTTTCCACTGCTATGTTGTCTCTCACACCTGCTCCTTTCTCTCTATGCACACAACCCTGACACTATTTCAAACTCTAATCAATTTTGGCCTATACTATTGCATTAGCCTCCTAATTGGTCTCCCTGCTTCAATTCTCTCCTAATTTGAATCCATCTTCCACATAGTGGCCAAAATGATTTTCCTAATGTACAAATCTTACCATGTCACTTCCTACTCAATAAACTTTAGTGGTTTACCAATAACTTTTGAATTAAATATTTTATCTTTATCCCATACTTTAAACTATTGTATTTTATGTACATTTTATATTAACAATTATTAACAAAAAAACAAAACAAAAAAACAATTATTAACACAGTAGTTATATATATGTGTAATTTACAAATACATTTTTTTTGCTCAAAACATTTTTAAAAATAATGGTGTATGATTAAAATTTTGGAAACCATATATCTTGTTCAGTCTGGCAATTTTATAAGCCCTCAGAGGGAAGTTGACTGCTCCAAAACCATACTAAAGAGGTAGATTTAGAAGGTCTGCTCACCTTCTAATTGCTAATACAATGTTCTCCTTTTTTAGGTATATGCATATGAAAGGGCTGCATTTGGTTTGCAGCTAAAATATTAGCATAGAAATCTTTGTAGGGTTGTTGAAATGTCCAGGTCAGCCTTAATGGAAACAGACCTGTTTACTTTGCAGTCTGTTGGAGACATTGTGGCTTAGTTACCTAAGGTAGTCAAGGAATGTCTTTCTTATAATTTTTTTCTTCATTGCTCCATCTAAGTTCTCTGTTCTCATCTCCTATAGGTAAAAATGATCAGAACAAGGATAAAAATCATACACTTTCTGATATTTGTACTATTTAAATTTTAGGTAAAGAATACTTTTCATTTTGTATATACTTTTCTTCATCTCTGCTCCCAGAAGGCTGGTCATCTTTTTAGATGCCGTTTTCAATTTCATCTTCATGTTTTGTTTAGTCATTCCTCTCTCAGAAGGACCTTTCCACCTATATAAAATTTTACTTTTCTCTTTGGAGTGTAGACCTAGCAGTACCATAGTTTTTAAAGCTGCTTTAAAAAATGCTATTGTTATTTCAAATTTTTTCCATTTTTCTAATTTGTTTCCACAAATCTTTGAAATTGTACATTCAAAAAATATGGATGGCATAGTATTAATTCTTCTGCTACTCCTATTTCACTTTGCTTTAGTTCATACAAGCCTTTCTATGACTCTTTAAAGTCAGCTATTTCTTATACTATGTGTTTGACCATTTCCCAATTGATGGTGTTACTTCCTAACAGATGATGGACTCAGGTTGCAGAGTTATATATATATTTGGACATGGCCAGTGAAAGAATTTGTTTTACTTGATTATGATATTTATATTTACTTGATGTGATATATGATATTTATATTGACATGATATTTGTAATAATGGATTTGTTTTCTTTTTTCCAGTGGGGTGGATGGAGGGATAAAATAGATTTCTATTAACTAAAGGAATTTAATTAAAGAATCAAAAATTTTCCATATATATTTTTTACCTGTTTAAATTCCACTTAGTTGTTCCAACTATATGATCTTGGGCAAATCACTTAGTTTCTTTCTCTATAAAAGGTGGATAATTACCTTACACTGGGCAGTTAGGTAACACGGTGAATAGAGTCTGGGCCTTGAGTCAAGAAGACTCATCCTCCTGAGTTGAAATCTGACCTTAGACACTAAGTAATTGTGTGACCCTGGGTATTTAACTTATTTTGTGTCTATTTCCTCATCTGTAAAATGAGTGGGAGAAAGAAATGGCAAATCATTCACTCTGGTATCTTAGCCAAGAAAACTCAAATAGGGTCTTGGAGAGTTAGACACAATTGAAATAATTGAACAACAACAACTTATCTTCAGAGTTTCTTTGAGAATTAAATGAAAATGTAGGTGAAATGCTTGCTGAATCTTATAGCACTATATGAATATGAATTATTACTATTATTCATTGCTGACATTTTGTCTTGATATGCATACATATAAGTTACATATAGGTTAATGAAATACTTTATATACATTCTCATTTGTCCCTCAAAGAAATGCTACCAAGTACATTTTTCATATAATTATTCCCATTTTGCTTATAAGTGAGCAAATGCAATTTCTGAGAAGTGAAGATACTTGTTATTGTTCTTTTAGATAAGTCAGAGGTGAAATTCAAATCCTGGTCTCCTCTGAATTCAAATTTATTTCTTTATGTACTATAACAGACTATTAGTCTAACTATTCTCATCTGGTCATATTTCCTTTCTCCAAGCTTCTTTTGTACTTTGAGATAGTATCATACAATTTGACATCTGATTATACATTGGCTTATCTTTCCGTTGCTTGACTGGGAATCGTATCTCTTTAATTAGATTGAAAGTTCCTAGAGGATAGGACCATTTCTAATACTTTAAAAATATGACTTGCATAATTTAGCAGAAAGGTAAGCTCAGGCTGCATAGTAGATGCTCATTACATATATGCTGCAGGATGGATTTATCAACAGTTCAAAATAGGCATTTGAAGCAAGATTTTCTTAACCTGTGTATATAATGGACAGAGTATTGAAGTTAGAATTTTAAGAATTCTGTCATTTGACTCTTGGCTTGGCCAATGACTAGAATTCTATTCATTGTGCCACCTAACTGCCCATTGTAAGGTAATTACTCCTTTTATTACCCCCCCCAACTTTTATAGAGGAGGAAACTGAGGCACAGAACACTTAAGTATCTTTCCCAATATACAGTTGGAACCACTAAGTAAAATTTAAACAGGTTAAAAAATGGAAAATTTGGGATTTCTAATTAAATTATTTTAATTAATAGAAATCTATTTTTCTTCCCACCCATCTATCCCACTAGAAAAAAAGAAAAAAAATCATTATAATGAATAGCTATAATCAAGCAAAACAAATTATATTAGATTAAATTAGCTAGTGGATAGGACACTGGGCTTAGAGTCAGGAAGACTCAAATTCATGAGTTCAAATCTGATCTCAAACATTTACTAGCTGTGTGATTCTGCCAAGTCACTTAATTATATTTGCCTCAGTTTCTTCATCTGTAAAATGAACTGGAGAAGGAAATGGCAAAGTACATTAATATCCTTGCTTAATGAAAAATAGGATATGATGAATATTGAGTCAAATCATCTCCCTTTTCTGAGAATCAGTTTACCTATATGTAAAATGAAGATATTAGACTACATGATCTCAAAGACTTCTTCTAGCTCTAACATTCTGAATCCATAAGACTTGTGCTCCTTAAAAGACCTCAGTATTTAAATGAGCAGAATCCTGAAGCTCGAGAGCAAAATGTGATTCTGTTGTCAGTCAGAGTTTTCAAGGTGGCGGGCCATTTCTTTTTTTTAAGGGTACAGTTAGTATATGCTCCTCCTCAGACCTCCAGGCAACTGCCTGATTCATTGAATCTCCTTACCATTTCTTCCCCACCCATCCTCAAACTGTGGACAGAATTCTAAGCAGAGGGTAGATTCTCTTTTTTTGTTAAGTATTTTCAAGGGTATTCTGTTTTTTCCCCACGGAGATCCATTTCTCCTACTTAATGCATTCCCCACCATACCACACTATCATCTTCCCTAGGGAATGCTGTGGGCATGAATAACCATCCAGCCAAGATTCTGAAGGTAAACAAGATGAAATCTCAGGAAGAATTCATCCTTTCTGAAAGTAGATTCTCTTCTCATTTCCATACTCTGGGGAAATTCACTGGATGATGTGTGAAAGTTCAGGAATAATTAAGAATAATGGTAGTGCCTCTTGCAGGACAAGGAATAAATTTAAAGTTGGTTTATGGCTCATACATTTTTCTAGAGGGTGGGAGGAGAGAGTCCAAATATAAAGCCCCTGTTATAAAAATATGCTGAAATAATTGTTCTCTGTTGGAAGTGGATAGAGGTTTATAAAACATCTTAGGGATTTTCTACAAAGAAAGGATAAAGCACCTATAATATGGACAAGTCCATATTGGGGGGATGTGATTTTATGGTTTTCCCTGTTATCTTTGGCTATATTTTGTATAGCAGAGTCCTGTGCAGGTGTGTGAATTTGGGTAGAGAGAGACAGAGACAGAGAGACAGAGAGACAGAGAGAAAGAGAGAGAGACAGAGAGACAGAGAGAGAGAGAGACAGAGACAGAGACAGACAGACAGAGAGAGAGAGAGAGAGAGAGAGAGAGAGAGAGAGAGAGAGAGAGAGGTCTTGAGTTTTTTCCATTGTGTTAGGTGAACTTGAATTTTTAGGAGGTGGTGGTGGAGATGGCAGAGAATAGCAGAGTCTTGTCATCTCTAGAACTAGTTCATCTGCTTGACAAGAAGCTTGTCTGCTGTGGTCAGAGTTCTGTACTAGGGACTATATAGGCAATAAAAATTATTAAACATTTATTAAACACCTACTATGTTTAAGCTGCTATTCTAGACACCAAGGGTATAAAAATAGGCAAAAACATGAAAGAGTGCATGACTTCTTGTTTATAGTTTGTTTAGAACCTTAGAGAGTTGTAGTCAGAATGGATCACTGGGCCACAGGTTTAGAGCTTAAAGGACCTTGGAGATTATCTAGTCTAAATTCATCATATGGAATGGGGGGAGTCAAAGAATTTAAGCAAAATGCCCCTGTTCACAGAGGCTATAAGTGTATTATAACTCTTTTGCCTCTGAGACTAGCCCTGGGATTCAACTGTTATTTGTGTTTTTTCACCAGCTGCCCATCTGCTCCATTTCCAGCTCTGGAACCAAAATGAAATCAGTGCTGCCATTGCTACTAGAAAGTATATATCAATATTCTCTTCTATGGCTCTACTCACTATCCCTCCATTGAATAAAATAATTTTCTTTACTTTATTAGAATGTAAGTTTTTCTTTTTAGAAGCAGGGACCATTTACCTTTATGTTTATATCTCTAGCACTTAACTGTTTGGTCCATACTAATCAAAAGGAACTATGGATTCCTTATTCAGGAACTAGTTCCCTGCAAAGATGCCAATTGTAACTCATCTATGACTGCTCCTTCTGTCAGTGAATTATCTTTTTACCATGTATTTTGTGCCAGGCACTGTGCTAAGCTCTGGGGATAAAAAGAGAGGCAATTTATAGTTATAGTCTAATGGGTGAGAGGCAATCAACCACATATAAACAAATTAAGTGGCAGATACTCAAAGAGGGAAAGTTACTAGTATTAAAAGGCTTCTTGCAGAAGATGAGATCTTGTTTGAGACTTGAAGGAAGGCAGAGAAAGTAAGATAAGAGAGCTAGAAAAGGTGAGATAGGATAGAAGAGAATTCCAGGTATGGAGAAGAGCCAGTGAAAATAAGAAAATCCAAAGTTATATGTGAAAAACAGCAAGAAGGCTAGGACCACTGGACTGCTACACAAGGTGGATAGTAGGTAGGAGAATATAAGTATAAACAGACTGGAAAAGTAGGAAGGAGAACTGATCTTAGAGGTTTTTTTGAGCCAAACAGAACATTTTATATTTGATTCTGAAGACGATAGGAAATCATTGGAGTTTATTGAATGTGTGTGTGTGTGTGTGTGTGTGTGTGTGTGTGTGTGTGTGACATGGCCATTCTTATGTTTCAGATGGATCAGTTTGAAAGCTGAGTGGAGGATGGTTTGGGGTAGAGAAAGATGGAGTCAGGAAGAGCAATCTATTGACTATTATAAAAATTCAAGCATGAAGTGATAGGGGTTGGGTAATGCTAGCGTCAGAAGGAGAGAAGGGATCAAATAGGAGAGGTCTTTCCCATTATGGTCAGAGAAGGAAGAATTGACGGGGCTTGATGATAGATTGGATAAAGGGGATAAGAGAAAAAAGTTTGAGGATGACAGTAGGTCATAAATTTGAATTATTGGGAGTATGATGGTAGCCTTGAAAATAATAGGTAAGTTTAGATGAGAAAGGGGTTTAGGAGAGAAATAAAATGAGTTCAGTTTTGGACAAGTTAAATTTAAGATGTCTATGAGATATCCAGTTCTAGATAGAAGTAGGTAGTTAGAAAGAAGAGATAAAAAGTCAGGAGAGAGATCAGAGATAGATAATTAGATCTGAGAATTGTATGTAGAGATGATAATTGAATCCATGAGCTGATGACATCACCAGGTGAAATATAGGATCTCCCATTTCTCTTTTTGTAGTTTTAAGCTAGGGATATCCAAAAAGAATAATTTTGCTCCATGTCCTCCCAAAAGATTATTGCAGTGGCTTCCTTCCATGTCCTTTCAAAAAGTTACTGCAGTGACTCCTAACCTTCTGGAAGCCTTCCTTTCTTTTTCCTGATGTTATCAGTATACTGGTATAGCGCTTGGACTATCCTTCTTTCTTCCCTCACTTGTTTTTAACTTTACTTAAACACTTTTTGTCAAATGAGCATCACACAGAAGGCAATAAAAAACATGTGTTGGATATGAGTAGGCTGCAACTTATAATAAGCAATAAAGAACTTAAAAGAAGAATGGGAGTAAAGGATATTATCAAAAAATTGCATGAGAGAAAGAGAAAATGGGCTTATAATTAGCATTTGATAAATGCTATTTTATTCATTCATCCATCCAACCAACCAAGCAAAATAGCAAAGCCAAGATGTTAATTGAAATCCTCTGTATATTTTAGTAGATCTTTCATTGAACTAATATGGGCATTCCTTCCATAGGTAGAGATCACAATATATCTCAATGCCTTCTCATTCAAATATGTTCATTTTTACAGATCTTCCCTCAACCATATACTCAACATGACAAAAGTTTTCTTTTCTTTAGATCTTGTAGGTCTCAGTACAATATTCAGGCTGTCCATCAGTCATCTTTTGTTCTCACTAAATGAAAGGTCCACTTTCTTTTAAAGTTAGACATTTCCCAATTGATGTTCCTTATGCTCTTTCTTATAGGTAGGTCATCCTTAGAAATATGCTTAGTCTATTGACAGCCACCTTACATCTCCTTATCACCCTTTAGGTCACCAGCAAATTGAATTCTTTGGTGATTATGATGTTTTGTGATTTACAGTCATACTGTATCATCAGGTGATGAATTCTTTGATAAACTCTCCCATGAAGAAAGGACGAATTAAAAAATGGATCCTGGGTCTCTGATGTGCAAAATACTTTCCCAGTAAAGGTAACAGAGAGATGGAAAGAGAGGGAAAAAATTCTGAGTATCAGTTCTTAGATCACTGATAAAAATTAAATTAACTATTGATAATTTCAAATGTAGAATTTTTATCCAAGAACTA
Source organism: Myrmecobius fasciatus (assembly GCA_023553655.1). NCBI lineage: Eukaryota > Metazoa > Chordata > Mammalia > Dasyuromorphia > Myrmecobiidae > Myrmecobius > Myrmecobius fasciatus. The sequence continues at coordinate 75,012 of JAJPUD010006445.1, forward strand.
TTGAATCAACAAATTGGGACTACAAGATGGTGCAATAGATGTAGCTCTGGGCCTGGAGTCAGGAAGACCTGAATTAAAATGTGGCCTCAGATACTTGTTGTATGACTCTGGGCAATTCAAGTTAACCTCTCAGCCTCAGTTTCCTCTTCTGGAAAATGAAATGGGAATAATAATAATAATAATAACACCTTCCTTCTAAATTTGTTGTGCAAACAGAATGAGATAATATTTGTAAAGTACTTTGCAAATCCCAATGTTCCATGTAAATGCCAGCTATATTATTGGAAGAACTAAATCACATTACTATGGAAAGTTTCAAAAAAATAAAACCAGAAGATGGAAGTGAGTTTCAACTAATAGAAAAGGTGGCTCATAGGTCGTTTGCAGAAAGGAAAACAGAGTTGTCAGAGATGATATCTGTTGGGAGCTTAGGATATAAAGATATTTAGTGTACTAGCTTACCTGCAAGGCTTATACACCACGCACGCGTAGAGAGATCTTGTGTGTATTTACCTTAAAAGGAAAAACTTTAAGTTCGGCTCTCTGATTGGATCTTGCTGTATCTTAAGGATATATAATCCCATGTACTTCCTGGGGCGGGGTGGGGGCGCAATGTAGTCTTCCTTGAATAAACACTGCTTGACTTACCTGGCAACTCGGCTCAGTGGTCAGTTCTTCCTCGGAAGCCGGTGACGACTGAAGACCCAGTAGATGGGTAAGTAGAGGGCAGATACTCCGCTCGAAAGGAACGCAACAGATATCATCATAGGTCGAAAGGCAATAAAAGCATCATTTTATGGAGACATTTATTCATCTCACCTTGAAATGTTAATAATGTAAAATACCACTCTATCGATAAAATAATAATAGCTCAATTTCTGCTTTATGTTTACAAAGCAATTTACATACATGAGCTAACACTCTGTTCCCTTGGATCTTGAATGATAATATTTTGTAGTTCTCTAATGTACTTATGTAATTTTGTATGTTATAGCCAGCAGTATTTGTGTTTTATTCCCTTATAAGCAGTGGCAAGGCTGGGATTCGGTCTTGTTTAAATTTTATCTCATTGCCTCCTAGCTCAGTGTTTTGTACATAGCAAGTTCTTAATAAATGCTAGATTAATTTTATAATTGAAGGGACATTGTGCTAAGTGCAGGGGAGACAATCAAGGCTGAATGATTATTTTTTACCCTTAGGGAGCTCACAGTCTGATGAGAGAGAAAAACTTGAAAATAGCAATGTACTAACAAGCTACATACAGGACAAATTGGGCATAATCAACAAAGTGAAGGTACACAAGATAAACGGTTCAGAAAAGCTTCCTGTAGAAGATATAATTTTAGCTAGAATTTGAAAGAGGCAAGGGAAACCAGAAAAAGGAGATGAAAGAGGAAGAACATTTCAGGTATGGGGACAACTGATGAAAATGCTGAGAGTAGGGAGATCAAGAGTCTTAACTTGACAAATATTATGGCTAGTGTCAATAAATTATGTGAGGAGTGTAAGATATAAGATTGGGAATTTAGAGTAGATGAGTTATGAAGGGCATTGTCTTCTCACTTCACCCTAAGAGAATCCATGAGGGGATCCACAAACTATAGTTCAGATATATTATATGAAAAATAAATCTGTTTTATCAGCCTTTCAACATTTTGCTCTGCTGTTATGTATACTGTATGGTACAGGGCACTAATATCCAGGTTATCACATCATCATCATCATCATCATCATCATCACCAACATCTCCATTATCTTCATCATCATCATTGTAAATAATTATATTAATAGTTAACATTGATATATAAAGTTTTAAGTGTTGCTAAGTATTTTACATGTATTATCTCACTGAATCTTCACAACTAGCCTAAGAGGAAGGTGCATTATTGTCCCCATTTTAAAGATGAGGACACATAGTAAGCCTCTGAGTTGGGATTTGACTTCAGATCTTTTGGATTCCAAAATGTTCCATCTCTTATCATACCTAGAGACTTCATTAATCTTTTGGAGAATTTAAATGAGACTTACCAGCTCTATACTTGCCCGAACATGCAATGACTCACTTCTTTCTTATGAATCCATTTAAATCATCTCCTTTCGGAACTCTCAAACTCCCATTCACTTTTCACTTTCATGATGATGGTTCCATCATTCTGTTTCTTATACATTGAGCCATCCTCTAACACTTTGATTCCCTTTATACCTTCTGACCAAAACCAGATTAGCCCATTATGACTTCTAACTCTTTATTCTCATGCTTTTCTTTATTACACTTAGAGTAGTCTCTCTCTCCAGTGATTAAACACCTTCAGGCCTCAGATTTATAGACAGGCTCAAAGAATGAGCCAAACCTGCATCTCCTTGAAAATTTTAGCATGCAGTTATATCTCATTTTCATTGTTTAACTTGGTTAGAAATTTCCTTCTATTGAGCAGAAATTTCCCACCCCTTAATTTTTATGCATTTTTCTCAGGTCTCTTTTGCAACTAAACAGGCTAAATTACATTTCTCTCCTCTCCTTTTCTCCCCTCTTCTCTCCCTTGCTTTTTTCCTCTACTATCTTCTCTTTTCCTCTCCTTTGCCCTTTCCCTTTTCTCCTCCTCCTCCTCTTCCTCCTCCTCCTCTCTTTTTCTCTTATTTCCCTTACCTTTCCTTTTCTTCTCCTCTCCCCTTGTTCTCCCTCTCCTCCTAACCTCCTCCTCTTCTTTTCTTCCCTCTCTATTCATCCTTGTTGTCATCATCTTCTTCCTCCTCATTCTTGTTGTCATCAACTTCTTCCTCCTCATCCTTGTTCTTCTTGTTCCTCCCTCCCTTCCTCCCTCTCTTCCCCCACCCCTCTCGTCCTAAGAGTTCTTTTGGAGAAATCTCCAAATATAGCTCATGTCTCTATTTCTATAGACATGAACAAGAGGGTATCTACCTTCCATACAAACATTCAAGCTAATGGTACATATTGGCTAATAATTGCCTTAACTTCACCTCAGATAAAGTATATAATAAATGTAAATAACTCAAAATAGCTTGTAAATAATTAATAAAATAATCACCTACACTTATCCCAGGGCTTGAATTCCTCTGGGAAGGAAATTTACTTGGAGTTGCCAGAGAAGCAACCTTTTCTCATCAGGATCACTGTCTGAATAATTCAAGGAAACATATAATTTTAGAGGATAAAATTCATGATATTTTCAAGGAGTAAAGTTCAAGTCTTATGCTTCCTTAAATTGTGGTTTAGTCCCTTTTGGCTCTTAAAAGTTCTAGGGGCCATATATGTGCAAGAGACTAATGCTATCTAGGAATTCATTCTTTTCTGTAGAATTGTGGGATTGGGGATTCTCTTCTTTCTCTTAAGAAGATGATATTCCCTAGAAATTTCCCTCCTTTCTAATTTAAAAGCTGAATCTCTAAACTCTTTAATTTGAAGTTGTTAGAGAGCCAGCCTCATTGTTAATGCCATCCATACCCTACTTCTTTTCCTTCTTGTATGCTTGATCACAAGTCTGAGGGTCCAATAACGCTAATCTTGATCCATGTGGGTGAAAGCAAGCATAACTCGAATATATCTCTGCCTTAATTTAGTCACTCACATTTCCCTGGGAATGGAGAGTCTGTGAGCAGGCAATCTCCATCTCCCATCTCCTCGACATCATCTTTGCTTCTCATCTTTGCTTCTATCCATCCTATCTACTGAGGATAAAAGAATCAATAAATGTAAGCCTATAATTGATCACCTTTTATAGGCCCAGCACAAAGGTATGACTGACCCATCATAGTTTGAGCCAAAAATTTCATCTCTAATTGATCCATATGGGCATGTCCTTACCATTCATGGGAAGATATAATAAAAATCTCAAAGATTTATTACCACATAAGTTCATCAAATTCATCTGGGTATTAGATTACCTGTCATCTAGGGGTGGGGGGCGGGGGGAGGGAAAGGAAAAGCTTGGGAAAAAAAGTTTTTTTTTGCAAAGGTCAATGTTGAAAGGTCACTCATATGTTTTGCAAATAAAAAGCTTTATTAAAAAAAACAACAACAAAAAAAAATTCATCTGGGTATTCACCTGACTATCTTCTATATATAAGATTCCCAATATCAGTATAAATCCTATTTATCAATATTTGACTGCTTCCCTTTGCACATCCCAGTTCATAGATTTTTATATATGTTCCTAGTCTTTTATCTTTTTTGTTTTTGTTTTTTATATTTTCACTTATTTATTTCAGGCATTAGAGATCATCTCATCCAACTCTCTAACTTCACAGATGAAGACATTGAGTCTGAGAAAAAGGAAGTTATTTGCCCATGGTTAGATAGCAGTACTGCATATTAAATGATTAATTAAAGTCTTGCCTTTTACATATATTAGTTATATAATCATGTAAAACTAATCCAATTGTCTAGTACTATCTTCCAATTCTCTAAAATAGGGTTCTCAAAGAGTGGTCTAGAGATTTATGGAAGTCCCCAAGGCCCTTTTATGATATGTTAAGAAAAAGTTTTTTCATAATAGTACTAAGATACTTTGATTTCTAATATGGTAAATAATAATTATAATGTAAATGAACAAAAGTTTTTTGTATTCTCCCATAATTTTTAAAAGTATAATGAGGTCTTGAGAGCAAAAGTTTGAAAATCTCTATTCTAAGACAGTAAGTTACATATGAGACTCTATCTATATTGGTGGGGGGAGTTTCTATGCAGTGAGTTCTCCATACTGATGAAAACCCAAGTCTGTATACACAAAAAAGTGGCAGAGCCAGAATTCTAATCTAGGTATACAAATTTAGTTCTCTTTTCTTTATAGTACTTTGTTTTTCCTCATTATTCTTTTGAGAGATGAGAACCAGGATTCTGGCAGAGTGGGTGGCTTTTGTGGAGTAGGGGGATAGAACAAAGGAAAAATGGAGCTCTAGTGAATTTTTGCTGATAACAAAGCTTTCCCTTTGCTTCAGTTCCCTGGCTGAATAGTCTGGATTCCCATCTTTTGAGTTCTTAGTGTTTGGTTCATCATGATAAGTGATGAATTGGTCATCTCCCCACAGATCTTTTCTCCTGGGTTGGTTGTCAGAGAGCACACAATCTCTTTGGTGAATCATAGATGTGCAAAGTTATATTTCTTATCTTGACTGCAATAGAATTTTTGTATAATTTGCAGCATAGATATGGCCAGAGGCCTTCTAGCGAGGGATGGAAACGTAGGGGTGGGAAGCTGGGAAAGATTGGGAGTTCTCACACAAAGGATGAATGGTGGGAAAAGTTTCTGGGGAGGAGGGAATAGGGGGTTGTCAATGATACACCCCTCTTCTAGGGAAAAGAAAAGAAGGCATTGAGTATTTTTCTCTCTTTTGATTTATTTTATTATCTGATTTGACAAGTCAGGCAGAAAAGTAGAAAATAGCCTTTTCTTTAAAAAAATTAAGATCAGGAAAACAGATGTTTGAAATAGATTTTTCTTTCCTAAGCAATGTATTTTCAACCACTGTGGGCCTATGCAGTTCAGACAAGGCAGGAGTCTTGCAAAAGGAGGGAATCTAGATCTGTTTTTCCTCACTCTAATGAAGAGTAACAGAGTACCACATTCTCAGATACCATCTTTTGCTAAAATTGAGACAGAGATGAGACTTGTAATTTAAAGGACAACAGATCATAACACAATCAGACATAGCATCCTTTTTTGCTTGTCCCCCACCCCCTCCAAAATTGGGCCTCTGTGTACTTCAGGATGGTATCTAGCTTCTGATTGTCCACAAGTAGCAGAACTATAAATTCAAGTCCAATTAAGACAATAAGAGTCCAGGGGCTTGAGAGCACAGCAAAGGTCTGGCTTCTGATTTGATGAATGGGAAGTGATACTTGAGAATTGCAATACCAGTCATAAGGGCACAATCCATGGGACAGAAGAAATGGTTATTCTGTAAAGCATGTTATTAGGTCCAGAATTAGGTCAGTAGCAGTATCCTTGGGGTAGAGTTGGAAGGTTGTCAGAAAAATATCGGAGTACTTAGGAGTGTAGGAAACATGTAGGAATTAACAATTCACTCTGCCTCAAAGAGTAGCCTAGAGACCTGACAAATAAATTGCTTGGGGTAAGGTAGTGAGTATGTATCAGAAAGGACACTTGAACCCAAGTCTTCCAAGCTTCCACTAAGCCGCATTACCTTTCAGATAAATTGTAGTTCTGAAAATCATTAAGATTATTTATGACTATGTATGCAACTATATACTTCTGTATCAGTGTTTGTTAAAAATTATAATGTTAACAATGTAATATCTATGTCATCCATTGTATTTAACCTTAAATTTGCTACTGTTTAACAACATCTACATTTCTAGAGTTGTCATTTATGTGTAAGTTACATATTTTTGACATTTATTTAGTGCTTTTTTGGGGATGGATTGATGATTTCACTGGTATAGGGAATGTTTGATAAAAGAAATTAGCTTGATCAGTTTATGTTGGTACCTGCTTTACAATTTCTGGTACTTGAAATTTGCCTAGGAACACTGGAAGTTTAAATTATTTGTTCAGTATTGCATAGTCAATAGGTTTCAAAGATCAAAAGAGAACCTTCTGATTCCAAGGCCAGCTAGCTCTATCTCCTGTATTTAATGCCTTCTTGTTTAGGGCCTGAAGCACTTTATATGTATTATCTCATTTGTTTATAAGCCTGGCAGGTAAATGCTCTCTTCTCCCCATTTTGCTGATAAGCAAAAATGAGACTCAGAAAAGTTGAGTGACTTGAGGATCATCCCATAGCTAGTAAATAATCAGAGATGGGACATGAAACTTGGTCTTTCTGATGTCAAGTCCAGTCCTATTTCTACCATGGTCAACACTTCTTTTGGGTTTTATTTCTTCTTTTTGCTTTTTAACAAGTTTTACTGATGCTTTAGAAGTCATCATATTCATCTTTCTTTCCAGTGAGATAGTATTTGGCTATATTCATATATTTAAATAGATCTATGATCTCATTTATTTAGAAGTTCCCCACAATGACATAGATCATAACCTGTTCTTATCTGCCCATTCTGTAAGAATTTTGGCCATGTCTCCCCATGTGTTCACTACACGGGGTCTACTCTATTTTCTAGGTCTTCATGCTCTGCTGTGACTGGCTTCCTGCCATCTTTGTCCTTGCCAATTCATCTCATCATTCCATTCTTTGATGATGTCATTTAATCTTGTTCTTCAGGGTTCCTCCCTGGTTATATACCTTAGCCAAAATATATCCATCATGAGCATCTTCATTACCTTTTTCAGTATATTAATTTTTATTTCTTTGGATTCTGGTGTATATTGTACTTTGTTGCCATACAGTAACATAAGAAACTCAAGGTTTTTAAGGGATCTCTATAATTTCCTGAGTACAGTGCAGCTTATTTTTATTCTATTTAGTTCTAAGCCCATCATCCATTTACATTTCTAAATATGTGCATATATAAAAATAGATTTAGATATGTACATATGTACACATGCACAAGATACACATATTCATGTGTATATATGTATGTATGTGTGGGTACATCCATAAACACACACACACATATATACATATTATATATATAGTATAATGCCCTAAAATGTCCCATGAAATCCAAGACTTATATTTTTTATATCAGTATTCTACTGGTGTAGCAAGGTATAAATATACACACGTGTTTTATATGTGCATAAATATACACACATGTACACATATCACACACATGTCTATTAGCACACATGGCCACTGCAAATAGGTATGCACACTTCTAGATACATGTATACACATGCACACACATGTGCATGCATACATATGTGTGAATTGATGAACAAGCTCTATAAGTTGTCCATTAAAATGTATGTCATCATCTGTTCAGTAGTCATTCTTCATCCACTTGATCTTTCCCATAAGGATGGTTCGGTCAAATTCCTTTGATTATATCTTTTAGGAAGCTCTACATTGGCCTTGGGGAATAATATAATCAACATATGTTACAACATATGTAATCCTGAAAACAGGAATATCTGGAGGACCCCACTCTCTACAGGCAATCTCTCTCCCATCCAGTGGTGAGCATTTTTGGCATACATATCTACTTGTTTTATGTTTTGTTTAATGTTTATGTAGGCATTCATATATCACAATTTATTCATCTCTTTTCTACTTATTACTGCAAATAATAGTTATGAAGATATGTGTAGGGTTAGGTCTCTTAAAAAACCAATTCATAACTTCCTTGAGGTTATAAAACTCGTGGTAGGATTGCTGAGTCAGGATATTAATAATTTTTGAACTTTTCCATGTAATTTCAATTGCTTTCCAAAACAGTGCATAATTCACAGTTCAAAACAGTTGTGAATTAGCATGCCTATTTTCTCACAGTCCCACTGACATTGATTTTTTTCTATCTGATGCCATTTTTTTTTCAGTTTGATGGGTGTCAGGTAATAATTCAGAATTGCCTAAATTTGTACTAATGAGAATGTTATCATTTTTGAATCCTTTTTTTTTGGGGGGGAGGGAACTAGTTAGCATTTATTCCAGTCCTGAGCAATTAATAAATGTTTGTTGATTTGTTCAAATTTCTCATAACAGTCATCTCACTACTTATATATTGGGAAATAACTTGGTTAACAGTTTATATATATAAATTATTATATTATTATGATGATATATATGTATATATATATAGTATATATATATGTATATGAATGGGAAGCAAGAAAAAAAGGCTATTGGCTAGAATTAAAACAACTGTACCAGGAAGATAAGTAAACCTATTCAAATACATAGCAATAGGGATGATTTTACTTTTTTAAACTGTTGTAGCTCTGTGTCCATTAATTTTTTTTTAATTAGCAAACATTTATTTTTCTTTCCTATTCCTGTCGTCTCTCAAATGGAGGAAAGAAAAAAAAAACTTTGTAGTGAATATGAACAATAACACAAAATATATTTACCATAGACCATTCCAAAAATTCTATCTTATTCCACATATTTAGTCTATCATTTTTCTATAAGGAAGTGAGTATACCATTCTTTATCATTAATCCTCTGCAATCCTCTTCACTGGATTGTTATTAAATCTTCTAAAATTGTTCATTTTGACAATGTTGTTGACATTGTATAAGTTGTTCTTTTGGTTGGTTCTGCTTAGCTCACTGTGCATCAGTTCATGGATCTTGTCTTAGGGTTTTCTGAAACCATCCCATTTATTTCTTATAGCATAATAGTATTCCATTATATCTGCATACCACAGTTTGCTCAGCCATTCTTCAATTGATGCATATCTTCTTAAGTCATAGTTTTTTGCCATCACAAAAACGAGCAACTAAGTAGATAGATAGATAGATAGATAGATAGGTAGATAGATATGTAGTATATGGATATATAGCGTGTTTTCCCTTTTCTTTGATCTCTGGGGTATAAAAGAGTATGTATAATTTGGTAACATTTAGGACATCCAGAATGGCTGGATCAATTTATCACTCCACCAATTATACAATATAATAATAATATGAGCCTATTTCCCTTTTTATTTTAATAGTATTTTATTTGTCCAAATATATGCAAAAATAGTTTTCAACATTCACCTTTGTTTTTCAAATGTTTTCTCCTTTTCCTCCTCTTGCCCCCTCCCCAAGATAGCAAGCAATCCAATATAAGTTAAACATGTGCAGTGCTTCTAAACATATTTCCATATTCATAATGCACACACAAAACAAATCAGATCTAGAGGAAAAATATGAGAAAGGAAAAAAAGCAAACAGCAACCACAAAAGGTGAAAATACTAGCTTTGATTCACATTTAGTTTCCATAGTTCTAATGTGGATGTGGATGGCACTTATCATCATTGGTCTATTGGAATTACTTGTCATTGTGTAAAATGTTCTCTTGGTTCTGTTCACTTCCCTTAGCATCAGTTCATGTAAATCTTTCCAGGTTTTTCTGAAATCAGCCTGCTCAACATTTCTTGTAGAACAATAATATTCTATTACATTAATGTATCATAACTTATTTAGTAAATCCCCAGCTGATGGACATCCATTCAATTTCACATTCCTTGCCACTACAAAAAAGGACTGATACCAATATTTTTGCACATGTGGATCTTTCCCTCTTTTTTATGGTCTCTTTGGGATACATAAACAGTTAAGACACTTCTGGATCAAAGGGCATGATGTGCCTATTTTCTAAAAACATGTTCACTAAAACATTGTCATTTTCCTTTTTTTTATTGGCAATTTTGCCATTTTTTAATGGGTGTGAATTAGAATCTCAGATTCCAGTGACCTTCTCAGATGGTAATCCATCTTCCCATTCTACCAAAAACAAGGCTATATGTACAGACAGCTAGTTTTCTTTTCCTTCCTATATGGATAAGGTGAACATCAGAGTCAACAGAATAATAACAACTATTATTATATTATAACCAATATTTACTTCATCTTTAAGATTTACACAAGTACTTTACACACATACACACATACAAATGCATGCATACACATTTATATCTTGTTTGATCCTTCTAATGACCCTGTAAGATATATGTAGTTCCTATCATCATTTTATAGATGAGGAAACTAAAGCTGTGGGATTCTTCTCAGAATCACATAGTTAATAAGTGTTTAGAGGCATGATTTGAACTCAACACTCTACCATAGTAAATAGTATATAATCTGAAGCTTTGAGTTTAATCAAAATAATATATTTGTAAAGAACTTTTTTACTTTGTCTGTCATTGATATTTTGTTTATTATATTATTTGCAATATACATTATGTTATATATTGGACTACTTGCCATCTGGGGAGGGGATGGGGAAAGGGCGAAAAATTTGGAAACAAGATTTTGCAAGGGTTAATGTTGAAGAATTATCCATGCATATGTTCTGAAAAATAAAAAGCTTTAATAAAGAAAAAGTAAAAAAATATATATACATATATATTATGTTATTTGTAGGAATTTTATTTTGTTTTATTTAAACTTTTTGTTGGCATCATTTGTTTTTAAATTATTTCTGAATGTATTCATTCTCCTTCTTTATGCAGGAAGTTATTCCCTTGTTCCTAACAATAAAATAAAGACAATGAAACATAAAACTTAACCCTATCAACTGAGATGGACAATATAAATCATTGTCTATACTTATAGTCCTCTTCCTTCTCTCTGAAAAGAAAGGTCGGAGGTACGTTTTCTCTCTTGTTATTGTGCTTTTAACAATAAGCTCAGGAAGCAGAGAGGATAAAAATTATCATTGATAAGGAAATTGAGATCCAGAGAAATGAGGGACTTATTTAAATTCACACAGCCTTCTGGTCAAAGAGGCAAGAGAGGAATCACATCTTTGAACTGATAGAGTTATTGACTCATAGACTGTTAGAGTCATAAAGAATCCAGGAGAGCATCTTGTTTTATAATAAAGTAATATAGCCCCTGAGAAAGAAAATGAATAGCTCATATCACACAAATAATAGTTATAAGACTCAAACCCAAGGGTCCTGAACTTCAGTCCACCATTCTTTCCTCTATACCACATTACTTCCAATCTTAGATTACCTTTATTACCTAATAGTTTTGATCACTTGATGTATTTATAAAGCAGAAAATACAAAGTACAAATATCTTTCATCTTCCTTTTCTCAGTCTTTTTCTCTTCCTACCTCCTTCCTTTTTTTTTTTAAATTTTCCTCCCTTACACTCCCTTACTCTCATTATTCCTCTTCTTATTTTAGGTATTACTATCAGATAATTTAAGTAATTCATTTTATCTGCCCTTGTAGAGAGAAGACAGGATCTACAGAGGTAATCAAAGCTGAGCTGAACAGGAAACATACCACTCAGATGATGGGAAAGAAAAGATATACAATGGTGATAAATCAAAACATGACACTATACAACTGGAGGTAAGAGATTCTCTTGTGCCCTATAAGGAAAGCATGTTCTTACATATTCCAGAAGACCTGCCATTTGAGCTTTATAGACATAGAGTTCATATGCTGGGGGGGAAAAACTTAAGTAAAATGGAAATTTTTTTTCCAAGAGCAAACATGTGTAGAAGATCTTGTATGAACCAATGATCAACGAGCTGATCACCTAGAAAAGATAATTGGTGATATGTTGAAAGAAAATGGTAGACAGTCAATGGGGTGGTCAGAGAAACAACCATTTTCTGGAAACTGGATGATACTGAAACAGGAACTATATAGAAATGGAAAGAGGTATTTGTGAAGAGTGATGTATGAGCTCAGTGATAGGATGAGCACTGCCTGTTGAGGATTGAGAACAGCTTAATCAGAAAGGTATAAGAGTGAGCCCTAGCTAGTGGCAACCAGTGAGAATGACCAGGTAATGCTTCTCAGACAGAAGGCTATGGAGGAGAAAACCAGTATGAAGAAACAAACCCTGATTTTTCTTGAATGGAGTCATCTCTAGGATAATATAGATAATAGAGACCATACAGCTCCATGACCATAGGATTACTCACTGGCAAATAGCATTAATTTCTGTATACTGAGATACCAGACCAATAAGTTTCCATTAACTTATAAAGAAAATTGTTTATATTATGAAACTTGTGAATTTATGTTTTGTTATGTTTATGTTATGTTATGAATTTATAAGAGAGAAAATTGTGACCACATTTTAGGGATATTAAATTCCATTCCTAGAACATCTGTAGGCAAGAATTAGGTCAGAGAAGTAAGCCATCCGTCCAAGTTATGTCAGGACCTTCATGATAAGAGAGAGCTTCTGATAAATGGCTATTTCTATGGTGCCTTATGAGTACCTGATAAATGTCACAAAGCAAAAGGGGAGACAAGAGCATCAACCTTTATTGCCCCTCCATAAGTGCCTGTCATCACTAGAAAGACTATGCAGGGAAGAATACCTTTGATAGTGGTGACTTTGGCCAAATTCCCAGTCCATCTTGATTTAGATAGAATCGTCAATTTTTAGCCTCCACGAGGGTCCTCTTTCTTTGTGTATGGATTGTGTCAGGCAGAAAGTTTTTCTCTGAATTTACAGTACCTTAATGGGGTAATTTAATGATTCCCTCTTGAGATGAATATCAATCTTAACAACTGTCAGCAACAACAAAAGAAAAGTTAAGATTTAAGAAAGTACCTTTAAAAATGAATCCATTGATAACCTCACAGTTTATTTTATCACCAGGATGGTTGTATAGGGGAGTAAGGAGTTTATTATAACACTTAAAATATATATTTATTTTAGTTGTTACCCTGAGTTTAGTCTTCATTGTTAATTCACAGGTTAGTTCATAATAGCACTCCAGAAATAGTCAGCACCATCTGGGATGTGCAGAAAGTAAGTCAAATTTCCCTTATCATTGGAAAAAGTTTCTATGACTTACATTCCCTTAAAATCCCATTCTCCCTCTCCCCCCGAGAATGTTGTTGAGTTGTCCTGAGAAAGTGCTTTTATTTACTGCTATCTTCACACTATTTTCACTTAGTTCCTCTTCTATTTTTATGTTTCATAGGAAGGTTGAGAAATCTACTACACAGTACAAGAACAAGGAAATATGCTCCCTGAGCTGCACTTATAATAGATTTTAAATGTCTCAGGTACAGGATTTCTGTTCTCCAAATGGTCTAGAGCAGCTGATTCTCTATTGGGGCATATTCCTTCAGAGGATATAGGAATCAGAAATAGATTTATGACATTGGTCTGGACTTTGCTCTGGGGCAGAGCTTCCTGATCTTTGGGGATGACACTATCTGAGGGAGTTTCCTAGTTTGTATCTAATGGAATTTCTGAGCAATGTCACATGATTTATTAATGATTCAATTTAGGGATGGAGGAAAAGAATAAGGGGTACGGGGCATAAAATATCTTATATTAAATGAGAATTATTAAACAGTTATTATGGACCAGGAACTCTGCTAATTACTGATGATACAAATAAAAACAAAAATAGTCCTTGCTCATTTATATTATTCCAAATTGAGAGATTTCCTGGACATAAATAGATATATAAAGGTTACATATACACAGTAAATACAAAATAACTTTAGAGGAAAAGTAGCCAACAATAAGGGTGATGGGGGGGACTTGGGGAAGGGATGGCATCTGAACTGAGTCTTGAAGAAATATAGGAAGCTGGAGGTAAAGAAGAAAATTATTCCAGCCATGGTAAATTTCAGCCAGGACTAAGGCATGGAGATGGGATATGGACTTCCTTGTAAGAGGAATAGTGAGTTGATTAGTGTGGCTGGACCATAGAGTGCATGGAGTTAATTTTTAATCAACAAAATCTCAAATACTTACTATATGCCAGGCACTGAAAATGCAGAGAAAGGCAAAAACAGTGCCTTCTTTCAAGGAGCTCCTATTCCAATGGAGAAAATAACATGTCAGTAGTTTGGTAGGTATAAGATGTGTGATGAATAGATGGAAGATTATCTTAGAAAGGAATAATAAATGTATAAGAGGACTAGAAAGATAGGAAAGCCACAGTTTATGAACTTTATTGTGTATTTGATTTTATATTTGATCCTAGGGAAAATAGGAAGACACTGGAATTTACTGAGTACTGACATGGGAAGATCTGTGCTTCAAGAAAATCCCTTTGTCAGCTGCCTGGAAGATAAATTGGAGTGGGAAGGGATTTGAGGAAGTGAGACCAGTTAGGAAGCTATATTGCAAAAGACCATGTGTAATGTGTCAAAAGCCTAATCTATGGTGTTCAATGTGGAGAAAAAAGGACATGGAGCAAAGATGTGGAGATAAAACCAAAAAGATCTGGCAAGTGATTGGATGTATAGAGTGAATGAGAATGAGGAGTTTGATATGATATCAATGCTGTGATTCTGGGTCATGAAAATGTTGAGTTGATTTTTGGAGAAAGATATTTTCTATGTTGGTAAATTGAATTTGAGATGGCTATGAGATATATAGTTTGAAATACTCAATAGTTTTTTATGATATAAGAATGGAATTTGAGAGAGATCTGGGGATTCAGATATCATTGGTTTATTTGGAGAGAGTTGCTTAACTGGAATGATGAAGTCTAAAGTCAGATTATAGGGACTTTAGAAAGCTTTCTAAAGGAATTTAATCATAAAGGTATGGAGAAGAGAGATATAGGAGGATAGCTAATACGGATGGTAGGATCAAGTGTTTTTTTTTTAAGCATAAGGGGAACATGAGCATATTTGTGGGCAGTAGGAAAAGAAGTGGGAGAGAGTCAATATAAAAGAATTTACTGATAATGAAGGCAACCCACTGTGAAATATAGGAAAGGATGGGATCAAAGGGATGTATGAGGGTGTTGGTCATGGCAAAGATAAGGTCCACCTGTTTATCAGAGGTTAGAATAAAATAGCAACTCAGAGACTAGAATTAAAGTAGCACATAGTGGGGGAAGATATCAGAAGGATTCAAGATGAAAAAAGAGAGAAGCAGTTCATCATGAACAGCTTTGACAGTTTTAGTGAAGAAATACTTGAGGATATCAACTGAGAAGCTGGAGGAATTGAGCGTTTGGTAAGAGGATAGAAAAATTTTGAAACATCTGCTGTGATAAATGGAACATACAGAGGTATGGGATGGTAAAAGATTATGATTTGATAGTGGAATTTTAGATATTGTGAACACTAATGGGTGATTACAACATCAAAGCTATGACTGTTCCTTAGCTTAAGGACTTTAATGGCCATCTTTAGTTTTCTCTATGCACAAAAGAAATCCTCTTTACAATAGTCATCCAGGCTCTACTTGAAGACCTCCAAGGATGGGGAGCTCACCATTTCTTGAGGAAATCCACTTCATATTTGGGCAAATCAAACTGTTAGTAAGTTTTCCTAGAAATCAAGCTTGTACTGACCACTTTTCAATTTTCCTTTTCCTTATTTTGTCCACAAAGGTCAAATGGAACAAGTCTGAAATCTCATTCACATGATAGAGGCTTAACTAATGCTCTTATAACATGGACTAAGAATCTTTACCATGTGGGTTGCTATTTTCTGGACAGTCTCCAGATAAGTGTCCTTCTTAACCATGGGTCCTGGTAGTTGGCAGAGAGAGAGATACTGTGATTCTTTCCTTGAAATCATTGAGAAAGGAGAATGAATGAGTTGGGAGTCAGTATATGAGAGTCAGCAGGATCTAGATGGGACAACAATTCTAAATAATAAAAGGAAAATACAAATAGTGAAATTGACAGTGGTAAAGGGAGAATCTGGAAATGGCAATGGCAAATAAGAAGTATTATGACTCTACAACTAGCGATATGGTTGGCAATTGAACTATATCTGTTCTTTAGTAATTTTAATTAAATAGTGGGGCAAAATTAGACACTTATAGATCATTCAGTAATTAACAAAGGGAGATTTACTTAGCCATATCAGGGAAACTATATTCAACAATATACATTGAGGACACTGAGTTAATTTAGATGGGTGCTACTCTTTTGCCTCTGAGTTTCAATCATCAAAGAGAAGATGGACCTCTTCAGGGTTGTTTTATAAGATTAATATAAGTTTAAATATAAAGAAATGGGCTTAATTTTCATAGAGATGAGGGGATTAGGATATTGCTTCTACCACAGTGGTACATGAGAGAAAGTATGACCGGTACTGGGAAAGATGGCAAGGAATTCAATGTCATCTGTGGGTAGACAAGTCTCAGTAATCATCAGAAGAAAGAAAGAGCAAGTTAATTCTAGAGAGCATAGTCAAAAAGGCAGGTAGTTCTGGAAAACAATGTAGGCAGGATATAGTTGAGTGGGTAAGAGGGCAGCAGGACTGGAAAAGGAGCTCTTTGGCAATTGTGAGTTCAGTATCACTGGGCTGAGGAAAGTAAGAAGGGGTAGAGATATGCTAAAAGAGTAGCATAATACAAACATAATGTCAATAACAAGGAAGGTGGTGTTTCTGTATTCTTGGGTGGCTGAGATCCTGGATTGGAAGCAAGTAAAGTAGAGACTGGCAGTATTAATAATAGTATTTATGCCATGATTTAATGTTTTATGTATATTATCTCATGTAGTCTTCATAACTACTTTTTGATATAGATGCTATTTATTATTCCCATTTTTGAGGCAATTGAGACTCAGAGATTGTATTTTTTATTTATCTATTTTTGTGAGGCATTTGGGGTTGTGATTTGCCCAGGGTCACACAGATAGTAATTATCAAGTGTCTGACATCATATCTGAACTTAGGTTCTCTTATCTCCAGGGCCAGTGCTCTATCCAGCCATCACCTAGCTGCTCTTAAAGTGTACAAGTCTGACCATGTCATTCCTCTGCTCAAGGGACTCCTATGGCTTTCTGTGGTCTCAGGATCAAATACAAACTTCTCTGTTTGGCATTTAAATCCCTGACCTGGCTTCAATCTACTTTTCCAGTTTTACGAGATATTCCTTTCCCCCACCTACTCTGTAGTCTATCCAAACTGGTCCATGACTCTCCCTCACATGTGACATACCTTTTTCCATCTTCCATCTTCATTCATCTCCTATTTTGTGCCTTTGCTTATGCTCTCCTGCACACCTGGAGGGTGCTTCTCTCTTCCCTCCACCTCTTAGAATCCCTAGCATTCTAGAAAGCTTATATCTAGTCCTCTCTCTGACATAAGGCCTTTCCTGATCTCTCTTCCAATATAAACTCTCACCCTACTCCCCAATTACCTTGTATTTAGGATATTAATATCACAGATTTAAAGCTAGAATAAACCAGATCTTTTGCAGATGAGAAAACTGAGGTCTGAGGATATAAAATAATTTGTACAAGGTCACACAGATAGAAAGTGACAAAAGTGGGAAGTCAACACAGAAGACATTTAATAAATGCCTATTGATTGATATAATTTTATTCCATAATGTGTTGTTTATTATTGTAGAACTGAATAAGAAGAATTTCCCAAACTTTACAACTACTCCTGTTTTCATATTATTTCACTATTCACAGGATCATGCTGCACCTGAAAAAGATAGGAAACACTGATTTGTAAGAACACTACCAAATGAAAAAAGAATCTAAAAATAGTTTTCTTTTGGGTGTTTGGCACAGTGTTAATTTTGTTGTGGTTCAGATTTTTTCCAATTCTGTTACCCTATTGGGGATTCCTGATTCCATAGCTAGCACATTGTACTACCTACTTGCTTCTTAGAACTCATTTATTCTACCTTCCTCTTATTACAGATGAAGAAATTGAGACCTGATGTGGTGAAATGACTTAGGAACACACTGATAGGAAATAGCACACTCTAGATTCAAACCCACATTTGTCTCCAAATATAGTGCTCTTTTGACTCCCCAGTGCTGTCTCATCCTTTCACATCTTCTGGTGTAGCTCCTAATTATATTTTGTTGCTGCAAAATGACCGTAGGCAAATTCAATCCTCAAGTCAATTCAATAGGACCTAACAGCATAAAATACTAGCATTTCTTCAACTACCAATTCTGAGAGATATTTCTGGACAATTTTTACCCTTATACATTTTCTTTACTTTGAGAGTAGACTCAAGGTCTGATTTAACCTAGTTTAATGTCATAGTGGTGACTTCCAGCACTCTCCTCCAAGAAGGTTTTCAGAACTAGGTTTATGACACAAAAAGTTAATTAGTGACAACATTTAATAGGCTTAAAGTTGATGGTATTTCCCCCTCTGCTTCAAAGGGAACATTTTCCACAACTTTGATTCGTGTAAAGTTATGTCTATCTTTATTGCCTTTGTGGGGGTGGGTATTTGAGCCACACTCTGCCAACTTAATGCAAATAATTTTTTTTTCTCCTATCTGTCTCTTGGAAATGAATAATAATTTTTGCCATCATCCTCCCAGCCACTATGTAGGGTCCAAAATGCAAAACAGAACTAGTACCATGCTGTTGCAGGGCCACTCCACATTAAGTTGATAAATCATGCAGGCAGAAGTCATTTGTCAAAAATACATTTACTTGAATCAAATTCACTTTGTGTGCAGGGGGTGCTGGATCGGTTAGCCAGCTACTGCTAAATAATTTATCAAACCCTGATTTGTTTGAAATGTAATACAAAAACAACCCCAAAATGAAATTAAACAAAAGTTCCTCTATCTGGGACTAGTACATTGGAGGAAATGTAATTATAACACATCATCCTATCATAAACATGTCTGGCCAATATGTATAGTTCCATAGTTAAGTAGTTGCTAGTCTATCTCCAAATGGAGACAATAAAGAATGTTTAATATATTTTTACAGGTGCTGATTTCAAGTTGGGTATTATTTTCCCTCTTCGTATTTCCCTGTGTAAACTCTAATATCTTCTCTTTGCTGCAGAATGCAGAGTGAATAATAATCACTTATGTATACATATAGAAACTCTGGGAGGAAATAACCAACCAGAAGAAGGATCTGTAGGAGTGTGGGGATCCTTTCAGGATCACTCAGAGATAGGTAATGGAGAAAAAGTCCTGAGAGTTAGGACCATAGTCCAGGGGGGAATAAAGCAATAGATGATGTATTTTGGTACATGCTTTTTTGGGAACAGTAGAAAATAATACAATGTAGGTACACTCCTGATGTTGTTCTGCCTGATGTCCAGCACAAAGGGTGAATCTGATTAGAAATAATGACAGCCATAACTTATTTAGATTGTGTTCAATGTCTAGGGAGGAGTCAAATGACTTCTAAGATCACAAAGCTGGTCAATGTTGGAATTTGGATTTAAGTCAAGGCCTCTACTAACTCCTGATTCATCATGCTTTCCATTATGGTAAGACAATGACAAGAGTTGATATTATCTATGGTCCATTTACAAAGCATCTTCCTTCTCCCAAAACCTCTGCTGCTTAGTTTGAGGACATCAGACTATGATTTCTGAAGTTCCTTCTTGGTTCTAAGTCCTATGGCTTCAGATGGTGGATGTTGAGGTCTCCCTTGACTATTGATGGGTTTTGATATCAGTTTGTATATCACTATTGATAGTGTCTAATTTCATACAGGACTTTACTCATTATAGACTTAAAAGAAAATTCTTTATTTTGAAATGACAGGGAATTTCAGAGAATGCCTTTCTCCCTTCTTATTCTGACTCTTCTTGAACCAATTCAAGAGAAGGGCTTAGAGCCATGGTTTAGGAAGACAAAGACTACATGTGTCTTATTCCAGCTCATAGAAATAATTTTTTAAGTACAGAATAGAGTTGTTTGTTAGTTTTAGAGCCCAACATGGAGGCTGGTGGGGTGGGTGATCTCAGCTTTTGTGCCTGGCTTTTGTGCTAAATTAAACTTTGCATATGAAAACACCTACTTTCCCCTCTTCCAATTACTTTGTAACCTCAAGCATCACCATTGATGAGAATCTGAATTGTCATGGTTTTATTTTGTTGTTTTTGAAAGCTGTAAGAATTTCAGCAAATCCCACCCAGGTTTAGACTTTTCTTTCCTATTATTTTCTTCCACTATGCAAATGACATCTAGAAAATGTGACTGTAAATTATTCACTACAACAAAGCTTACATGAATTATAATACATTGCCCAATTTTTAAAACAATCCTCCTAATTGTCCAAATTTTCAGTGGAATGAGATAGCTTATTTGTAGTTTAATAGCATTAATGATTATTTTCCTTTCTTCTATCTTCTCCTTCAATGTCCTCTTACTCTCCTTTGCTACAGTATTCTCATATGCTTTTCTTTGTTTAGTTTTTGGTCAGTACCAGGTATTGGATGAGCTATGGATTGGATCTGTTCCCATGGTATAGGCTGAGGCTTCTTGAGCTGGGAAATCATGTGATCAACAGGTTTTTGCTTGAAAAAGGCTAGGAGCAACAGAACACATTCAATCGCACTAAGCTTCAAGTGGGTTTTGGATTAAAAGCTTGGGTCAACATGAAGAAGCAAGTGGAAGAGATGGTGTGAAGTCCCTATTGGGTTGAAAGCCATAACAAGGATATAATAACCAGCTACAAATTATAGAAAGACATAACAAAGACACTGTGACCAGAATACAACCTTCACTGTGCCCACCATATAACCTTGAGTGAGTGTCTAGCCATTCACCCAACAGTCCTGGCATCTTGCCTGTTCCCTGGGATCCAGGTCTAAAATTAAAACTGCTTTCTAAGCACAATATAAATCTGCAATTACATATGTAATGATGTTTTGCAGCTATACCCCGCTTTGTTTGATTCCTGTAATTGCCATGAAGCTTTTTGGGGTTTTACAGGGATCTCGATTTATTGAATTGTCTGGCAGCTGCCTCAGACTGTCCCTCTATGTAAGTAACCCACATAATTAAACATATTGTATATCATCCTGGAGCTCCTGGCTTCTTTCTTCAATATCAGTAAGCCTCTTTGCTAGAGGAGTGCCCCTTGGTTTTGGGGAAGCCCCAAATTCCCTTTGGATCCTACACATGGTTTATGAATCTTGTGGAGTGACCCAATAAATTATATATAGAAATCAACGTAATCTGCAGCCTCTGATTTTCTGTTGCTACATATCAGCCTTTATGCTTGATCATATGAGGCTGATCCCACATTTGATTCTCACTGAAGTTAGTAGTGGCTGGACACATGCCTCAGGTACCATTGCACATGGCAATCTTTAAGTGGCAGCAAATATATATTCTTTTTTTCCTGACTATAAATCTTGAAGCAAGCCCAGGGGAAAGGAAGGGCTAAAGTTTGGACTTGGTACTTTTGTTCTTTCAACTGTGGCTGTCTATATGCCTTTATCATCACAAGCACTACTAAAATCCTTCTCTTACCTGCTCTTCAAGCAGGGAATGTTTTTTTTTTTTATGGAAAATTGCATTGACAAAAATCACACACACATACATTATCTATCTATCTATCTGTCTTTCTCATATATACACATCATACTTTAAAGTTTGTTTTATGTTTTCTCAGTTGCATCCCTTGCTATTCTCACACACAACGCTCCTTCCCCCAATGGCTTCTGAGCTTTTTCATTGACAGCCCTCTATGCCTAGAATGCTCTACTTTCTCACCTTCACCCTCTGGCTTCCTTCAAGACTAGAATTAATCCCATCTTCTTTTAGAAGTCTTTCCCAGTCTCCCCCTCTTTCACTATTGCCATTCTTTTGAGATTATATTCAGATTGACCCTGTGTATATTTGATAGCTTTTTTTGCATGTTGTGTCCTCCATTAGAATCTGAGTTCCTTAGGGCAAAGACAGGGTTTCTCCTTTTCTTTGTATCTCAAGAGTTTAGCACAATGCCTTACTGTAGGGTAGTAGATAAAAAATATCTTGGGGCACTTTAATATTAAGCACTAATGAATAAAAATGTGATCAAGATTTTCCTATGTAACTTTGAAAGGGAATCCTCACTTGGTTTTGTAGCCTACATATCTCTATCTCTATCTCTCTATATCATGCTCCAATCCCTAATATATAATCAATCCTATAAACTGAAGGTTTCAGTTGAAAATATAACTGTGGCAGAGATTCCATAGGGTCATGAATAGTTTTATTATTAAGCAAACACTCTCTTTATTGATAATGGATCAACAAAACTATAATTAGGTTTATCCAAAGAAAACTTGAAATACATGATTAAAAACAAAGAGCATAAGAAAAAGTATTCAAAATATATGTTGATAAAGAGTACCTAAACTACCTTACATTTGGATTCTCTGACGAGCTATCTTAGGTCAGAATTAATCTGTGGGTCAGCAACTGCTCGATATTGCTCATGAGCTCCCACTGATGTGTTTACTTTTACCAGCCATCCAAATGACACATTATATTAGTTAAAAAGCAAATGACATTTACTCAGTCTAGCAAATAAAGTGACAAAAAATCCATGGACTCTACCTTGACCCCTTCTCCCCCACACCAGGTAACCACAGGACTAATGGGGAAGGGAGTACATTCAGAGAATACATATAACCAGGGAATACAAAAGTAGGAAACCCAAGTAGTCGGGTCCATGTCTAAAAGGAAACTCATGTCCTTAGGATGCTTGGAAAGCACATACAGAAAGATGTGTGATCATGGCATACGAATGATTGGGATAACTTTGACCACAGAGCTGCTGCTGTTCTCTAGTGTTTTCTAGTTTTCTAGCTCACTTATTCTGACCTCATGGGAACTGTACCATTTCTGCTTGGTTTCTGTTGATCTGATAGTTGCCAAGTGCCTTTTTATTTCCATCTGCCAGGCTTTAGCTATTTAGTTTCTTGCAGACAGTTGTTATTCTTCTGTGGCATCATTTGTTGAAGTAAAGCTTCTCTCTGACATGGAAACCTAAAGCTCTACTGTTGCATATATAAGGGCTATAAACAATTAATCCTGGAACGTAACTGAAAATAGCAGAATGCCCAAGACTACTTACTATTGTCTTTTCTTTTGACTTTCTGTGTTTGGGGCTGATTTAAAGTTCACATTTCTAAACAATCATGGAGCCTAAAATTAGCGAATTACTTTTAATCCCAGTTCTATCCTGTTTGGGATCTTGTGCCCTCAAATTTATTTTTGGAATGGTGCCCCCAAACCCCAGCTGTTAGAGACTGGAGTGTCAAAGTATTCACCAAATTCTCTTTGATTCCCATGCAAAAGAAATTAGCCCATTAACCATGAGCTAAGTAAAGAGATCAAGGTCATTCTCCTTCACTTACTTGTTCCCAAACTACCATTACTATACATATTTGAAACAAATGCCTCCATAATCCTTTTTTTTTGACCTTCATTCAGTACAAAGGTACTATCTATTTACCCAGAGAACATATTACTAAGGTGGTGTCTGAAATGCAAAGGACCACTCTCTTGCTGAGATCCTTACTTAGTTAACCAAGTTTAATGTAACTTAGTCACATAAAATTTATAGGATGAAGCAAGTCTTTTAAGAAGACTGGAAAAACAGAATCAAGAAATGAAAGAACCTCATTGTAGTCATTCACTGGGAGAAGCCAAGAGAACCAGAGGGATTGTGTAGATCATTCTAGTTCCTTCCAAAAAGATACTAAAAATAGCATCTTGGTCTCAACGCCTAATTCTTAACATTTCCTGGAAATATGGTTCTAGTTAATTATGTAAAAAGGGGAATGAGGTGAAAAAGTGTATGTTAAACATCACAACATTAGTACCAATCTTTGACCCAAAATGATGATCCTTTTCCTTGCAATTTATCTATTACTCTGAATGCCCTGGCTTACTGGAATTCTTAATAAAATCATAAATTTATAAACAATAACTTTCTTATATTTTTCTAGGAGAACTGTTATTTTTAGGTTATCTCTGCCTATTCAGTCTTCAAGATATGTTTTGCTTATATATTAAGTATATTTTCTTTTAATGTTATTGTTTTTTGCTTTTCTTCTTCTAGATTGTTTTTTTATTATTTCTGTGTATATATTTTTCCAATCTAGTTTATATCTTTTGCTTATTTAGTGAGCATCTCTATTGCAGATTCCAGTTTTTTTATTCTGCTTATTATTTTTGCTATGAAGATCATAAATTCTACTCTCTCTAGTTTTCATTTGTTTTTTTAGCTACTCAAGAACAGCATGTTGAAGTTCCTTGTCTTCCTTAAATTCCATAGGGTCCTTTGTGGGATCATTTCCCTTTATTTTTAAATATTTATTTATATATGCCTAAATGAATTTATTAGATTTAGAAGTCATATTTACTTTGTTGTTATATCTTTCCCCATGTCAATTTATCTGTTTATAGTCAAGGTCTCTGAGTTTTTTCCTTCTGACTCCTTCCCTCTGATTTGGGTTCCTTGGACTCTAAGTCTCAAAGTGTCTCAGTCTCCTGTCATACTGAGCAATTCATGGTTTTCCAACCTAAGTGCTTGCCCCAATTGACTTTTGGGTGGTCAGAATGGGTTCTAGATGAATATCATGGTCTTTGCCTTAGACATGGTAAAAATTATGCATAACTCCTTTCTCTGTACTCCCATATACACAACAACCTGTCCTGGACAGGTGTCTTCTATTTCTGTTTCTTAATTCTTTAACCTGGCACTGGTAGTTTGGAGCTTCTCAGTGCTGGTATTATAGGGTTAACTGCTCTGCTGACATCATCATCATCATCATCATCATCAACAACAAGAGCATCATTATAACATTTATATAGAGTTATAGATCTGACTGGCACTACTGATGATACAAAATTATTTGTATTGACATTGGAAGTTCTGAGCTTTGCTTTGTGCTGATATTTCAGGGATGTGGTCCCCAGGATGCTTTTGCTCAGGAAAGACTGGATAGCCTGGCTATCTGTCACAGCCAGGGCAAATTTCTGGATCTGGGATCTCCACAGGATTGGAAAAGGGAGGGTGGTATGGGAGTGTTGGGTGGGTTTTTCTGGTATGCATATGCTGTTGCCTTAGTTTTGCCATTGTTGCTGTTACTACAATACAATGGGAGATAGAGGAAAAGTGCTGAGTGAGCTCAGGGTCAATAAGTGTCTACTCATGGATTAGGCTTTTTTTTAACCTTCTTTTGGATTCTGAGTGTCTTAGACATGGAGACAATTTTTTTATTTGCTTTATCTTTACTATTTGGCATATTTCTCGTTTTAGAGAGGTTTTAGAGGTTATGATGATCAGACATCCTGTTGTTCATGTGATCTGCAAGTCTAAACCACAATTTTCCTTCAATATTAAGGTGGTACAGAGAGACCAGGGGTTTTGTATGGCTAAAAAAATGGAATAGGGAGAATTGAAAGTTTTTCTTGAAAGCTGAGAAAGAAAGAAAAAATAAAAATTAACAGTTAAAGGTTTTTGAAATGATACCAATTATATTTAGATGTTTACATATTTTAAAATCTTGCTGTTTTTTAAAGCCTGCTATAATGCCATTATTAGTACTTAGTGGTTATTATTGGTGGATTGACTAAATACCTTAAACCTTACAATACAAAATTTAACGCAATTAGAGGTTGTTATTGGAGACCCAGCAAAGAATAGAAGCTTTTATATTTGGACTCTATGTCCATAGCTCCCACACTACCTTTCATCTGGGGAAGGAAATTCATCCAAATTGTAGGCATGATAATGAGAATTAAAAGCTTCCTGTGTGCTGAATGTGCAAACCTAAATTCATAAAGTGATAATAAATGAACATGAATGAAAGAAACATTCACTAAGTGCTTATTATAGGTAAGCTGCTATTTTAATGCAAAACAACTCCTAGTCCTTTAAGGAGCTTATATGTTAAAAGATAACAAATTAAGAGGAATGGGGACCAAGTAAGAGTGTTTTGGTCACAGAAATCAAAGACAGTGAATGGTGTCACAGTGAAAGTAAGTAACTTTTCCTTCTCAAGAATGATGGTGTTGATTTGACCAGGTTCAGGGTTAGGTGAAACATGGTGAATTCTGACAAATCAGAAGTCCAGCATCCCAGGTTATAAGCTGGAGTACTGGGTCAAATAGAGACAGTATGGAAATATGGAAAAGAGAATGTCTATGGAGCATCCGTGTATTGAATCTTCTTTATGTTAAATACGACAAAATCACACAAACCAGAAGCAGAGGGATACAGGTAGTAGAGATTGGATTTAGGGAGCATGGGATACAGATGGTCAGAGAGGAGCCAAATATCACAGGAAATATCATAGGAGGGAAGAGAAGTGATATGCACAGCATTGTGGATGAAGGGAACTGAACAATGCATAAATGCTTTTCTGGGAAGTATTGCCAGATGATCTTCCTCTTAGGTATTATTAACTATCTAGTACTGAGGAAAAGACTTTGGGTATGATACACTACATTTGGCAGTTAAACTATCATCTTTTGCAGTGGCAGTGTGGAGTCATATGTATCTCTGTGTTTATATATTTATATATGAATATAGATATATATCTGTGTATCATCATCATTTTGCAATGGCAGAGTGGATTGTGTGTGTGTGTAAATATATGCATATGTATAAATATACACACAGATACACATATATGGTCCTTCACTCTGCCACTACAAAATGATTTTTATACACACACACACACACATATACAAACACATATATATATGTAATAGCTTTAAAATGCATTGCCTCTGACATTTGTTTATTATTTGTACCTTTCAATTCTCTCCCAAATTAAACAATTAGAGAATCTCAAAATATATATGCAGAGTCTAGGAAAAAAATTTCCCACATTGGCCACGTCCAGAAATATGTCTTATTCAGCATTTTAAGTCCATTACCTTTCTGGAAAGAGGGGGATAGCATGCTTGATATTCAGTCTTTTGACATCATGGTTTAACATAACATTAGTCAGATTTCCAATTTTTTTTCAAAGTTGTTTTTCTTTTTAATGTAGAGCAGTGTAAGTCTAAGGGAGAGAATTGGAAGGAGTCCCCAACACAACTGGGTCAGTTTGATTGTGATGGTCTTTGATGATCCTGATTTCCTTTTCTCCTATGCAAGAGTTTTCTGTGATTCATTATAGCCTAAGAAAACACCCGAGTTATTCATGCATGGAGATTTTCCTAGGTCTTGTCTCTAGAAGCACCACTTGTCTTTCTGTTGTGCTATGTCTGGGCAAGCAGTGTGAAAATTCAGTCTAGTAAACACTGGCTACTAAGACCAGTGTTTGCAGTCTAAGCTAACTGCTGCTTATTGAAGCTTCTTTCTCATATGTTCTATTGCTTCCTGCTGAGGACTTAGGCTATAATGCTGACCTCGGGCAAATATCTTAGCTTTTGGGTCTCATTTTCCTTTCATTAAAAAAACCCAAAAAAACCCATTAAATCATTTATTGAGTCAGCAAGTATTTATTGAGTGCTTTCCATGAATGCCCATGTTTCTGTGTTAGGCAAGGAGGTTATATACAATTATGTTTCATTATAAGGGCATTGGGTTAAATGGTCTTAAAAATCTTTCTAGGTCTATAATTTTTCCTTCATCCTTTTCCATATTTTCTCCATATTTTCATATTGTTTCTTTATTTCCAATAGCAGTAAACATAACAAATGTTCAGAAATGTATGACCATCTGGCTCCCAGTTTCTTAAAAGAATTTATCATAGTCCCCTACTTTTTGACCATTATGGAAAAACAGAAAATTTATCATTGATAACTTCCATCTCCTCCCTATTTCTCTAAGAGATCAAAGAACTATATCATCTCTCCAAAATTGTTGATACAAGAGCTATAGTTCTCCAGAAGGCAATTTAGAATTTTCTGTCTCTTCTCTGAAATAAACTTGAAGAGAGAGAGACATGTATCTTTTTTATAACCTGTATTCTGCGACCATTATTGGTTTCTCAGTTACTTAGAGTTGAGCTTCATTTTAGTGATATTTTCATTTGCATCATTGTCATTGTGCATATTGTTCTTCTGGTTGTAGTTATTTTACTATGCATTAGTTCATATAAATCTTCCTGTAGCTTTTTGAATTCTTTACATTTGTCAATGACTACACAATAATATTCCATCACATTTATTACCATAGTTTATTGAGCTTTTTCTCAATTGATGGATACTCACTTCCTTTCTAGTTTTTTAGCATGACAAAAACGCTGCCACATATACTTTGATTTAAATTGGATCTTTGTTTCTGTCTTTTTGACCTCCTTAAGTTACAAGCACAGGAGCAAGTGACAGAATATGAGCAATTTAGTCACCTTTCTTGCATATCTTTAAACTGATATACATAATGGGTGAGACAGGTCATAGTTCTGCTAAAGATGCATTTGATTTTCTGTTATCTCATTGCTCTTCCAATATTGTTTGTTTTTTTTTTAAATCTTGGTCATTTTTTTTTGATTTGTAGGTTGTAAGATAAAAGTTTGACCTTTATTTATTATTAGTGATTTCAAATGTGTTCATGATTCTTTCTTTGAAACCTTAATTTTAAGTACTTTGATTACCTATTAGTGGCAGTCATATATTTATGTTATTTCCCTATACATATATATATTGGATATCAGACTTTTATCAGTGATATATGCTGCAAAATATCCCCCCCCCATCCCAACAGTTGCTCTTGTTGTTCTATCTGCATTGCTTTTTGTTCACATAAAAATTTTTAATTTTTTGCAGACATTTGCTTTACATTTTAAGATAAGAATTAAATTTGTCCTTCTAAGTAAAATTTTAGGGCCAGAAGCATTCTTAGATTAAATTGAATTTAATTCTGTAAGTATTTATTAAATGTTTACTAAGTGCCAGGCACTGTGCTAAGCAATGAGAGTGCAAAAAAGAAGCAGAAGATGTCTCTGCCCTCTTGTTCAGCTCCTTTCTTTGAAAAAGGAGGAAACTCAAGCCCAGAGAGGTGAAATGACCTTCAGCTAATTAAAGCTAGGACTAGAACCCGGAAATTCCATCATCTTGAGCTATTTTCACTGTACCATATTGCTTCTGTGGATTCAAACTTATTCACAAATGCTTTAAAGAAGATAGAAGTTACAACTCAATCATCAGAACAATTAATGTGATCTAAGTAGAAAGCCATTGCTGCTTGCAGAGCAAATGTGAGAAATCAATTCTTCCTCAGTAAATGGAAATTAAAGAGCTTGAACACATTGCACAGTAGGAAAACAAGCAGGAAGCCATCCTTTCAGCATTTGGAGCAATTTGAATTTTGTCAATCTGCTAGCCGGGTTAAAACAGACGAATGCTTCATTTGTGGATGGTTTTTTTTTTTTTTTTTTTTTTGGCTTCTCGTAAAACATTTACTGTTAGAATTTGTTTTTCTGCTCTATAGGCCTCCATTTTTGTTCTTTCCTTATCAACAAGGATCAAGCCTCTAATTAGAGTCCAAAAATGATTCCTTTTCAAATGAAAAGCATTTGTGAAAAGGCATTGAAAGGAATGTGCCTAAACACTGATACATTTTCTAATTAGCTTTTTCAGTGATGCTAGCTGTATAATTGGAGTATATTCCAACAGATTCAAAGGAAAAGCTTCCCTCTTTAAAAGAAATGATATCTTTTAGAATAGATGTTGAAACTGCTTTTATCCTAATTATTTCTTCTTAGAAATGAGCTATCAAAATTAAATGGAGGATTAGCTGTGGTGGTTGATGCTGTTTTTGTTATTAGACCTATTGCTGACCCTTTCTTTTTACCTGAGGCTGTTCTAATTTGGGCTGTGATCCAGTTAGGTATTATGAGATAAACAGAGTCAGGGCTTTCAGGAAAAGAGACAGAAAGCCTCTTAAAGATTATATGGAGACCATTTTTCTTAGATTCCAAATGAAAGCAGTTTCTTACCAATAATTGTTCACATTTATGTAGCAAAGGCAGTTACTGATGCAGTGGAAATTGTACTGTGCCTGGAGTTAGAAAAAAAAAAACAAAAAAAACAAAACTGACTTCAAATTTGACCTCAGACATTATTAGTTGTATGACCCAGGGCAAGAAATTTAACTTTAATTTAGTTTCCTCAACTGTAAAATAGGGATAATAATAAGTATGCATACTGTATTTTGGCATATACATACCTACACACATACACACATATACACATTATATATGTATTATATGCATATGCTTTATACTTCTACACAAAGGTTATTTTTGAGTTGATGTTTTACATCCCAGGCAGTAAACAGCACTTAGAACACTGATTGATGGCCCATGCATACACCTACTGACTAAAATTTTACCTTGTTTACATGTACTATTCAATTATTATGCTGTGTTCTCAGTCCATTAGAGCAAATTCAGATGTTAGTTTAATCTTTGCGGATTTTCACCTTTGTTTTCTTTGAAAAAACTGAACAATTTTTTGGGAAGTTATCCTTGAAAATTGCCAGTCATTTTGGCTGTTGTTTCTTACACATCCCATAGTTTGGAAATCCTTGATTAAGGTAATTAGAAACAGGTTTCGGAGATTACTAAGGCCTAGATATTGATGAAAGACAAGATTGTCTGCCTCCATTGTTACCTAGGTGCAGCCTCAGTCAGACTATTGAAGACCTTAGCATAAAAAACCCAAGGTTCCCCTTTCGTCCAGAGCCATCTTCAGTGGTCCTGGTCTATATCTGACTACTGGACCCAGATGCTCTGGAGGGGAAAGTGAGGCAAGTGACCTTGCCTAGCCCTTCCTCATTTAAATCCAATTCACTTGCATGTCATGGCATTCCCTCCCTGATGTCATGGTCCTCTTTGAGAACAAATAGCATGGGATAATAATAGTACTGACCTTACAAGATTATTGTGAGGATCAAATAAGATATTTGTTTTTTAAAAAAAGCACAAAACAATGCCTGACCCAAAGTAGAACCTACATAAAAATGCTTACTCCTTTCCTTCTCTACTTGAAGGTCTTAAAATTGCTTTCTTCACAATATCCCCATTATTATAATTTCCATTTTAGAGCAGATAAAATTGAATTTGAGAAGTGAAGTATCTTACTCATGGTCTTCCATTCAATCAATGTCAAAATTAGAAACTAAAAATTGAGCTCCTAAACTTTCTTCTGCATGGATCATTTGGGAGGCCCAAAGTTATTGACTCTAACTACTCCTGGTTTGAGTAATGCCCTTCTAAGCCTTCTCCTCTGAACTCAGCCTACACCTTGTCATTTCCTGTTCTTGGGTAGAGAAAAATATGATAGAGCTCTGGGGTGAATGATGGGCAGGACAAAGAACAAGGCCAAAATGGCAGGTATAAACTTGTTCCATGAGGAATTAATTAATTGATGTTGCATTTATAAAATTCTTGTTGTGTATTGCATAATGAGAAATACAAAAAGCTTATAAAAGGTATACTCCCTCTATCCATGGAGCTTAACTTTATAGTAAGATATTGTGCCAGGTATTTTATGAGATGGTCGCCAAGGTGCTTTACTTTGGACAAGTCAAATACCCTGTAATTCACCCAAAATAAGGGTATTGAATTAGATGGTATCTCAGGTCACATAAGGCTTTAAAATTCTGATTTGGGGGATTGAATGTATAATAAAAGACCCTCATTTTTCTTAAGTTCAAGTGAATGCATTCTGTATAGTAAAATCATAATTCAACTCCTTCTCACCTTCTTAGTCTTGCTTACCTTTCTAGTATGGAGTGTCTAGAGAGGACTCTGGTGAGAAGACTTTGAGCTCTTTTTCAGGACTGTTCATGCTCTTTTGGTGTCTATTTGCCATGTAATTCTTCCCTGAAGCTTCAGCATACACAGTGACCTCACCATGGAAAAACTCTCTTGACAGATGGGCTAAACAAGGTTGAAGAGAACCCCCATGCCTCAAATCTCTTGGTGAGTTAGGGGGATGTCTATCCCAGCAGGTAGATTTCTCCTGGTAGAATGGGAAGATGAGAACATTAATACAGTGAGCCCTGGAAATTGGCTGGGGCAACTGCTTAGAGCTTGTTCAAGCATCAGAAATACCAAGGTCACCTATCCACTGCATGGCAGGCCATCACTGGCTGTCTTGATTTTGTACTACCTGTCTACTAGTGCCTTCCTTTCTAAGATTATTTTCTGCCTGGTATGCAACTATTTTAAATGAGTTTCTATATATCTTCTCCCTTAGAATGTGATCTCCTTGAAATAGGAATTGCTTCTTTTCTATGGCATTTGACATGGGTACTTGGAACTTTTTTCTTTCTCTCTGGGCTGATTTACTCATCTTAACCTTCCCTCATGCTAACAAATATAAGATTTATTCTACGGAAGAAAGCTGGACAGAGCTACAACTATGTGGCTATAACTTAATTCTCTTTAAGAGTTCAGTGTGGGGAGGTAATTCTAGTATGTATAACCTTCTACTCCTCATCATTGTAGCTCTAGCAGCATGCTTCCCATTTGTAGAAAATCAATCCCTATAGCAGCATTAAGCCTTAACCAGTCATTGGCACATAGTAGGTGCTATGCTAGTCGACTAACATGAAACATTTATTAATAAGGATAAGGAAAGACTATGAATAGTTATAACGTACATATTAGAAGAAAAAGGCAGTAATAATTGTATTTTTTTTGCTCAGTAGAAAGTGGAAGCAAAAAGAATCTTAACATTTACTCAGAAGAATAATTGAAATTTAATAGTTCATCCATAAACCAGAATCAAACTTACCTACAAATTCACACCATGTCTATGAGGTAGAATAGGAACATGGAAATCTTGCAAGGTGGCACATAAACAGAGAAATCCGAGTTCCCAGGGCAATTTATGACTTTACACAGCTGGTCTTTTTTGATGTCCTAGGTATCTTTAGAGAGCACTCTGAACCATGTGTTAACTGCTGGGGAAAAAAGCTACTTTTTCTGCCATCTGTTTCCTATTCTCACAGCTCTCCTGCTGGGCAAAAATTCCCCTTTTTCCTACTATTGGGTTGTGAAAGTGACAAACTTTTAGCACATAGCTACCCTTGGTAGAGTGCTGAGGAAATGTTATGATCTTTCACTTCCCTTAAGGTGGGGAATTAGCAAAGTCCTCAAATCTATTCTGGGGTTCTAAGGAATTTCTCCCTATGAAATTGTACATAACAATAGGACCAGATAGACCTTGCCAAGTTCTTTCAGTAGCTGAGGCTTCTGCTTGGTCTAATCAGCTTTCAGCAAAGTCTAGCCTCTTTCCACAACAAACAAATACAAATCTTGTCTTTTCTCCAGTGAGATAGAGGGTAACAGGTTTCCATTCTTTTAGACTGAAGCTCCCAGAGTTCTCTATAACACAGCAAGATAAAATTTTATTCCAATTAGCTTCCAGCATGTAAAGAACCTACTAAGCTTCAATGGGCTGACATTACTTCAGTCACTGATTTTTCTTTAAATGGATCTTCTTAAAATACTCATCTGAGTAGCAGTTTACTTTCTGGTTTTCAGAAGTCTATCACCTCCTTCTTCTTAAGTGGATTTTTATTCATTTTCTTCCTAGTGATATACCTTTTCTGCTCTTTTAAGTAACTAAATGCCCAAATGTTAAAGAGACAGTGTCTTATGTTTGTATGCTGTATTTAGCACAGTTCCTGACATGAAACAAAAGCTTACTAAATGGTTGTTGATTGATTGATAACCTTATAGATTTCACTTTGAAATACACTGTTCCAGAAGACTGTTAAGAATGATGAAGAATTCATTTTCATTTCGATTTTTTAAAAGAGCATTCTGTTCCTGGTTACTTTATATTCTCTATCACTACATAGAACCCAGGTTCTCCCTTCACATGTGAACAGCACCATTGCTTTCAAGCACACTGTAAGTGTGAGTCAACATCCATTCAAAACCATTATTCATAAGTTACCAGGATGCATTTCTTTAGCCATTCACCCAGAAGAGGAATTGATTCAATGTAAGACATTTAATTAAACAGCACTGAAAGATAACTGACAAGAAATATTTCCCTTACATCTATTGTATTAAACATGTCACAGATTACCAGACCATAAAATGGATAGAAAGAACATGCAAAGTATACATTAATATAGAATATACATGTTGAGATGCATACACAAACAATACATATGGTTGGGCCCATGTGAATCTGGGTCAGATAAGATCTCTACTACTGGAGAATTATTGATGTCCTTGGAGCATCTTTGTTTTTCTGCTCTTCGTTTTTCAGATTACCTTCTAACTATCCTGTATCTATCTTGCATGTATCTAGTTATTGACATGTTATCACCTGTATTCGAATGCATCTTCCTTGAACACAGAGCCTGTTTTTTTTTCCTTTGTCTGTTTACCCAACACTTTTACAGTATCTGATACAAATTAGTGATTAATAAATGTTCTTATCTACTGATCAACCATTCACTTAGATAACTCCAAAGCTCTTGGCTGCCTCCCTGGAATTTATTCCTGCTGCTTCTTTGGGATCTCTACTACCATGTCCTCTCTACTACATCTGTTTGAGTGCCATTCCGTTGTAGCTTCTCCCTGTGAGGAGAGTTTTTCAAAGCACAATTCAGTGTTATGCAGCTATATCCAGGAAACCAGTTAGTGAAGTGTAATAGAATCCCTCAGGCTAAGACCAATTCTATTCTTTGTACTGTTTTATTTCTTCCTATATTCCAGGTTCCTCTTCCAAATCTCTTATCTGACTTGTAGTTAGAAAATTACCTTCAACTCTTCTTCTGACCAACTTCTCTTTAAAACATCCCATAAACTTTAATTTAGCAAAACTGCAAAAATCTATATGGAGCAAAGATGATAAGGTTGCTTGCAGCTCCCATAATGCCAGGCAAATAAATATAGGACAATGCCAAAAAGGCTAGGTGGAGTTAGTAGACAAAATGATTTCTGCTCTAATTACTTTGTTTTGCATTCTGTAACAAAATTGTTGGTGTCCTAGAATTGAGTGTTTCTTCTTGTAAGTTTGTCTGGGTACCTGGACAATCTAAAGCAAATCCCAAGATTTTGCTTTTACTTTATCATTTTATTAAATTTAATATCTTAGTTGCCACTGAAGCACTTTTATTTTGCAAAAGCCTGTTTGGTTAATTTTGTAATGATGAAGGTAGAACATGTTATCCCCATTTATTGGATGATAAAACCAAAATGAAAGCAAGACATAATATCTCTAGCACCTAATGGATACTGAACTTTTTCTGTTGCTACTGAAGAGTTTAGTATTAGTGGATTGAATTTTTTTCTTCTTAAAAATATTCCTGATACCTTAAGGAAATACTGTGCTAAGGGTAATGAGATAGCTATCACCCTGGATAGTTTTCTGATGATGATGTGTTAGTTTTCTTCAGCCTGATTATTTGCTTTTAAGGTTGAATGGGAAGAGATTTTTATCTTATCTCCTGCCCCCAGCTCAGCTGTCAGGTCCTACCCATCTTTGAAAAAAACAGTTCAATTGCTCTATTCTCAACTACCCTTCTTTTAAAAATGAATCGAAAAACATGAAGAATAAGCATTTCAATTTACAAAAGAGAACAGACAAAAGGAATATATATCAAATTGTAACTTTTTGTTTCAAGTAGTTTGCTAATTAAAAAAATATATCAAACAATAGTAAAAAAATTGCTCAGCTTATCTGTTAAATCTACTTCTAAATCTCCATGTGCTCTATTTTGTGTTTGTTTAATGTTATTTAATATGTTCAATGTTATTTAATTTTCTACTTTTATGAGCTACATTTAAAACAATTTTTATTATTCATTTTTTAAAACTTTGAGCTCCAAATTCTCTCCCTTTCTCCCCTCTCCCATATCCCCATTGAGAAGGCAGGCAATTTAACATAGGTTATAGATGTGTAGTCATGCAAAACATTTATAAAATAGTCATGTTGTGAAAGAAAACATAAACCAAAAAAAATCCCTCAAGAAAAAATAAAGTTTAAAAAGTATGCTTCAATCAGAATTCTTCCTTCCTTCCTCCCTCCCTCCCTCCTTTCCTTCTTCTCTTCCTTCTTTCCTCCCTTCCTTCCTCCCTCCCTTCCTCCTTCCCTACCTCCTTCCCTACCTCCTTCCCTACCTCCTTCCCTTCTTCCCTTCTTTCCTCTCTCCCTTCCTTCTTCCCTTCCTTCCT
>JAJPUD010006445.1:111356-129673 GCA_023553655.1 Myrmecobius fasciatus
TCACCTCCATCATCCTCTTCTTTCAAACGGAAACCTTATGAAACCTTTCCTTGTTCTTGCTCTCCATCCTAAACAGACGTCTCCTTCCACTGAATTCCTATAGTCCTCTGCACAAAACATATTGCAGTCTCACAATGTACTTTGTATTATGGTTCCTCAATTAAACTGCAAAGTCACAATAGAAAGACCATTGAGTCTAGGAAAAAAAAATCTTAAAGCTAGGGGCAGCTAAATGGCGCAGTGTATAGAGCACCAGCCCTGAAGTCAGGAGGACCTGAGTTCAAATTTGATCTCAGACACTTAATATTCCCTGGCTGTGTGACCCTGGGCAAGTCACTTAACCCCAATTACCTCAGCAAAAAGCAAAAAAAAAATCTTAAAGAAAGAGCATTGAGTCTGGAAACATGAAAACTTGCATTTAAATCAAGCCTTAGACACTTGCTAGCTATGGGACTTGGAACAGTGACTTCACTTTTGTCTGGTTCAGTTTCCTCCACTGTAAAATAGTAATAACACCTACCTTGGAGGGCTATTGTGAGGAACAAATAAGTACTCTCTGTAAAGTGCTCGGCACAATGTCTAGCATAGAGGTAGTGTATCAATGCTTATTCCTTTCTTCTTCTCTTTCCATTTCTCTCAAGGTCTTGCACATTGTAAATGATCCGTAAATGTTTATTGAATGAATGCTTCATCATGCTTCATATGTAGAGACATGCAATGTGTGCTGGGATAGAAGGAACCCCGGCTCAACTCACCTTGTCTTGAAGGTTTCTGAAAGGCAGATAGCTACTAATGCGTTTTAAAAAATCTATCATGTAAATTTAATTTGCTAAATAGCTTATGAATAAATAACCCTAACCACATTCTACTTATTTTTAATGCCATAAATTGGGTAATGGTGGTCATTGGGAGGGAAATTTAGGCCTGGATTAGAAAGATTTTGACATCCTTCCCCAGGAACCTAGATGTTTTCTTCTAGCACTCCTGCTCCTTACAATTGATAAATGTTTTTGGCTCACCCGTGAGCTCAGGGAGAGCATCAATCACTTTGGCCTTTTGAAGCTCTGACCTCTAAAGGTCAGAGTTGACATTTTAATTTAGCACTTGGGCATTCAAATTCATTCTTTCCATTTGAGATGGCTGCAGTGGTGTTCCTGAGAGGACCAAAGCGCACGTTAGTTGAACCTGTCAGAGTGACAGATAAAACTCGGGCTGCCTTCAGAATGATGTTGCTGGTACTTTGCCAGTTGTGTCGAGGGGGAGCTGCATTTCACATTATGCTGTGTGTTCTACCATCTCATCATCTTGGAGATGGAAATATACAAATGAAGACATAAGAAAAACTTAGGG
This sequence comes from Myrmecobius fasciatus, assembly GCA_023553655.1. NCBI lineage: Eukaryota > Metazoa > Chordata > Mammalia > Dasyuromorphia > Myrmecobiidae > Myrmecobius > Myrmecobius fasciatus. The sequence goes on from JAJPUD010006445.1 coordinate 112,707, forward strand.
CCTTGTCTCTGGAGGTGAGAAAACCCAGGAGAGGAAGCAGCTGATTTAAAAGAGATCTAACTTTGAAGCTTTCATTTCAGTTAGAATTTATGAACTCAGAAAGAGAGGGAAATGAATACATAGTGTGCTTTACATTCTGAACTCCCTCAGTGGTACAGACACTAAATTTCCAGGACACTTTTGGTATAATGCAAACCCTGAAACTTTCCTGGGGGAGATATGAAATAGTGTGAAAGAATGGCCACAAGTACTCCATGGAACCGACATAGAGAAATGATGATGATGCTGGGGTCATTGTCAGGCAAAAGATGGGGAACTCTTACTCTCAGTGAACTGTAGTGTGTATATGGGGTTACAGAAAAGGATGGAAGATCACAACTTGTTCAAATAAATACAAAAATCACCACAGGACTGTTGAACCTTTTGCAGGATGAGTCTGGGAGTAGTGTTCTATGGCAAGTTATTTTATCTCATCTTTTAATATTGTGATTGTGTTTGATAATTGTGCTGATGAGTTAGGGTACCAAAGCATGCAATTGCTATTCCAGGTTAGGTGAAATCCTGTATAGACATAAAGCATAGTAGGCATAGAGGATTTATACCCCCTAGGTTCATTTTGAAAATAATGTCCACTGTATATCAAAGTTCACAGGAAACTTTTAGTTTTTATTTAAAACATGACTTAAATATTTACATGTTAGAAAGAGCAGGACTTTCTGGCATTTAAAATATAAAAGGTAACATTAAAATATATCATCGTTCCCAAACAAAAATTTAATTATTCTAAAGCAGTTGCTACAAAGAGGGCGCCTACAGTGCCCATAGACTTTATTCTGCATAACTTGATCCCATTGTTAAGTATAATATGAATTAAATTGTAAGGCAACACAGAAGAGGATGGTGCAATATTGTAAACAGTTTCATCTTACAGTAAAGGGGACTAAGTAAGGGGGAAGTAAAAAACAAATCTATTTAAAGTTTGGTATGGGACTCAGAGTGTTCTGATAAATATTTAACAATCATCACTTCACCCAAATACATATAATACATTTTTAAGTTCAAGATACATTATTAATATTTTTATCCATTCCACAACATAACATTTTCATGCTCTCTATTGAAGTTTGCTTGCATTGTGTTTCCTTTCTCTGATTTTCTTTTTTTTCTTGTAGATTGGATTTTTTTTGCACAACTTGTCAAGTATTTCAACATTATTAACATGTAGTGGACTTCCTGCCATCTAGGGGAGAGGAGGGGACTGGGGGTAAAATTTGTAATGGAAAGCTTTGTAAAGATCAATGCTGGGGAACTACCCATACATATGTTATACAAATAAAAAGCTTTAATAAAAAATATTTTTATCCATTGCTTATTTTCTTCCTCTCTCCTTCCTTTGTTTCCTTCCTTCCTCCCTCCTTCCCTCCCTTTCTCTCTTCCTTCATTCTTTCCTTTGTTCCTTTCTCCTTCCTTTGCTTCCTTCCTTCCTCCTTCCTTCCCTCCCTTTCTCTCTTCCTTCATTCTTTCCTTTGTTCCTTCCTCCCTTCTTTTCTTCCTTCCCTCCCTCCATACCCTCCCTCCCTTCTTCCCTCTCTATCCCAGCAGAAGCTGATAATCAATTGATAAGTTTCTTGTAGAGTGTAGACTTTTGAATTCTTATTGAACCCTAAGTTTGAATGAATCTGTGATTTTGTGATGTTGAGAAGAGTTGTTGTCCCAGACCAAGGATATATCGAAGAAATGTGTACTAGAACTGACACAATCTTGATGACATTGAGTGACCATGTTAGGAGATACTTCATGGTAAATCTGAGTAGGAAAATGTATGAAAAAATATTATCCCATGAAAATAGTTGGAAGGACATCAAAATATTGTTCCGCATGTCTACTTTCTCTTGTTTATAAAATCTCTATAAGAATGTTCTTAAAAATAGCAAAGATATCTTTAATTAAAATATGAGACAGGTTTTTGTAAATGATTTTTACAGCAGGCCCTATCTTTATTTAGTCACATAACTTATTGAAAGTTTCAAAGAATAGAAGATCCTAAAATTTCATTTTTTTAAGTATGAATAGACTAAAACTCAGCATTCAAGGATTTTCTCCAAACAGAAATCTCTGATGTGCATGTTAAAATTCATTCATTTATTCAACAAATTTTTATTGTGACTACTGTTAGCAAGTACTAAGCCAAATGTTGATAAAGTGACAAAGCTGAAACAGATCTTGATTTCACCAAACTTAAGTTCTATTGTTTGGATTGATGGTAAAAAAAACAACACATTCACAGAACAGGCTATTCAAGATTCTATGCCAAGTGCAAGTACAAGGAGTGACCTTTTTATTCGAAACATCCAGATAGGTAGAAAACTGAAAGATGTATGATTTTCATATGTTTTGGCACTATTATAAATATCTCTTGTAAACTTTCAAGGGCAACAGGATCTCTCAAAACTAAAGAACTAAAATTGTTAATAGAGAATATTTTCATGATTTTATCATATACTAGATATCATAGTGTCTTCTGGGAAATTCATGACTATTCAATAGAGAGCAGCCTATAAATCTATAAGGAAAAACTAAATAGACCAAAAATGCCTGTTCAGATTATTATATAGGATTGTATAGCTAATTCATTGATTTTTTTGTATCATTACATACATCTTGGACAGGCTCAGCAGATGGATCTTGAGTTGAGCCCAGAATTGAATAGGAAGAGATTTTCTTTCCTATAAAAAAATCCAGGGGCAGCTAGGTGGCGCAGTGGATAGAGCACCAGCCCTGAAGTCAGGAGGACCTGAGTTCAAATCTGGTCTCAGACACTTAACATTCCCTAGCTGTGTGACCCTGGGCAAGTCACTTAACCTCAATTGCCTCAACAAAAAAGCAAAAAAAAAAAAAAATCCACAAAGCTTTTGATTATCCCAAACTAGTTCCCAAGGCAGAATCTCACCTATTAAAAATGCATAATTATTCTCCTGGCAATCTCATATCATTCTGTATTTTGGAACATGGAAGTCTCTATATAATTAAAGTTGTGAGTGAACCATGGGTGTATGGTGGCTACAAATAAGGCTACAACATATTTCCAATGTTTATATCCATGCAAGAAGTGAGGCAGGTAAGTGACATAGTGGATAGAGTGAGGAGTCAGGAAGACTTGAGTTCAAATCTCTCCTCAGACTTTACTAATTGTGGGATCCTAAGCATGTCACTTACCCCTGTTTCCCTTGGTTTCCTCATCTATAAAATGAACTAGAGAAGACAATGGCAACCTATTTCAGTAGCTTTGACCCCAAATAGGGTCAGAAAGAGTTGGAAATGTTTGAAAAAAGACTGTAGCAGCTATGACAGTACATGATCCTATGACTACCAATGACTAGAAATATCTCTTGTATCCCTTGCCCAATCTAACATTTTCATTAAAAAACTAAAATATTTATAAAATTATTTAATGCGTCACATGTTTTACATGTGACTATATCTGCATTTCCAAAACAGTGGAAAATTGAGTTAATTACTCAAACATTTGATGTTTAAAAATATACTCTTTAGTTTAAATATCTATATTTCAAGTGTGTGTATGTGTTTTGGTGTATGCATGTTGTTTTGATCTGATTTGATTTTCTAAAATAATTTTTGGTGGTTGGGCAGATATATTTCAAGAGTGTTCTGGTTCATGTTTTGTATGTTCAGACACAACCCATTTATGAGTGCCTTTCGATTTCCATAGTACTTCTTGTTTATGATATATACTTAAAGGGGTATGAGAATGCTTGGATCCCAGCTGGAAATATTCTCTGCTACTCTTAATCTCCCACTAACCACTGATTACTGACTGCATTTACATGTTTTTCATGGATCCATTGTGTTAATTAAAGTATAATTCCTGAAGGTTTTACCAGTGCCTCTTTCTGGGTCCCCATTAATAGAAAATTTCTGTCTGTGGCTCTGTTGAGCATACAATTAACTAAACATTATCAGACTGAACCTCAGCTTGGAAACTTAGCAGGCAATTGTTAGAGAACCTAGGAAAAAAAAGTCAGCAGTTTTGAAGCAGAGAAAAAAATGCTTTGTAGAGAAAACTCTATTAAAGTCATCAACTTTCCCTTGCTTAAGGTCAAAAAACTTACAGCGTGCTGGAATAATATGATATTACAAATGAGTACGAACAGCCATCTATTTTCTTGCTTCTTGTCATGTTTATGCCTGGGGTCTTTTTATTTGATCATTGTTCTATTAATGGTCTTGAACCAATGAACAAGCTAGTGAGGTCTGTAGTACCTGCAAACCTAAAACACAAAGAGAGGAATAAAGTATATGATCTGGAGAAGGGTGTTTTTTAATTTTTTTTTAGATGTAGTCCATCATAGCGGGCAATTTGGCACGGCCAGCATTGATTTATGGTTGACTTAGGTGAAATCTATCAGCCAGGTAAGGGCTACCAAATTAATTCATCTCAGAAGAAGGAAGATACAGGAGAGGAGGGTAGAAAAAAGAACAAAATTTCTTTCTAAGGCATCTTTGCCTCCCTGGAGTTAATTAAAAGCATTTTCTTTGAGGAATATACATTGATAGCTATTAATCTCTTGGTACTCAAAAGAAGCATTTTGAGTTATACAGTGAAGGACAAAGGAAGCCTGGTATAATGACTAGAAAGGGAATTGAGAGCCAAGAAAACCTGGATTTAAGTCCCTGCCTCTGATTCCTACTGACTCACCTTGAGCACATTCTTTTTTTTTTTAAATATATTTTATTAAAAAAACAGAAAAAGAAAAAAAGCAAAACAGAAAAGCAGAACCAAGACAAAATAAAACAGAACAAAAGAGGAGAACAGTGTCATGCCCAGCAGAACATCAGGATTCAAAATATATAACAACAACAAACAACAACAGAGAGAGTGAGAATGTTATGTTTTGAATCACATTCAGTTCGCCCAATCCTTTCTCTGGATGTAGATGGCTTCTTCATTGCTGAACAATTAGAATTGGTTTGAATCACATCATTGTTGAAGAGAGCCACTTCCATGGTAAGTTTCTAAGGTAGGGTTCTTTCTTCTTTGCTGGTCCAATTACTTTTTTTTTCAATAAGAGACATTAGTGTAAGCACCTCTCATTGTATGTGTGGGAATGATGTTTCAAGCTTTATTTCAGCTTTCCTCTCTGACCTGGAACCACAAACCAAGAGCTCCCTTTTCTTGCAAATGCCTGCAGCCAATAGCATCCCTGCCTCGATGCTTCTCTCACAGTTCTGGTTCCTTCTCACCCATGGCCTCAGCTCTGCAGTACAGTTGGGGTTGGTGTTTCTAATCAGCAGAGGTTCACTCAGTCTTCCAGGACTCAAAACCCCAACTCTACAAATAGTCAGGGACGTAAAAGTCTCAGTGGTTCCTGCTGAGGCTCCAGCCACACCCAGCTTGTCCCAAGGCTCCCCACTTGACTTTCTGTGGAGTTAGCCTGGAGGTGTTTGCACTCCACACAGGTTAATCCCCCACCCAGAGATCTTTCTTCAGATCTTGAGTTGTACCTGGAGGAACCCAGTTCTGCCCCCAAACTTGATTTTTCATCAGTCTGTGTTCCCACTGAATCACTAATTTGTTCTATTTGTGGGGGAAATATGGAGAGCTTGAAATTTACCAACCTACTCTGCCATCTTCTCATAATCCTCAACCTTGAGCACATTCTTACCTCTCAATGCTCTGGAAAATTCTCAGATTATAAATTGTGGATCAAGACCCTAATCTGCACTGGATTAAAGGGATGGGAAGTCAGTGTTGTTACTCACTGGGAATTCCTGATATTACAATTCTGATTCAGAATTCAAGGACAAAAAATGATTTCTGAAAACCAGTTTATGGATCAAGGCTATAGTAGCTATACATGGTGATTTGAATTTCATCTCAACTAGAGAAAGAAGAATAGGATGCTAATGGGAGAAAATTAGGCAGTGAAATAACTGTTATGACCTAGGTGATGGGAGACATGCCTGATATTTAAAGCATAAGTAATCAGGCTATATGAAATTTTTATTGTTTGAAGAAAAGCATATTGTTTTAGAAGTCTATAGGATAACTCCAATAAAAAGATGATCTTGTAAAAAAAAAACAAAAAAAATTAAAAAAGAAGATGATCTTGTACTGTAATGGTAAAGCATACAGAATGAGGGAGGTGAGTAGTCCCCATTGGGTTCTGCATTCATCTGAGTATATGTAGAAGTTCATGTACAATTTCTAGAAGTACCAATTTAGGAGGGATATTGACAGGTCTGCCCAGACAAGAGCAGAGATGGTGAGGCAACTTCATATCATGATAACATATGATGTTCAGCTAAAGGAACTGGAAAGTTTTAGCACAAAGAAAAAAGGATTCAGTAGGATATTATTGTTATCTTCAAATTATTTGAAGTGCTATCATATAGAAGAGAGATTAGACTTATTATGCATGTCTCTAAATCAGGAATTCTTTTTTTAATTTACTAGTAGTATTTCATTTTTTCAATTACACGTAACATTCATCTTTGTAAGATTTTGAGCTTGAAATTTCTTCTCTTCTTCCTTCCCTCTCCCAAGACAACAAGCAATCTGATATTAGCTATACATGTATAATTATGTCAAACATATTTCCACATTAATCATGTCATGAAAGAAGATTCAGAATAAAGGAAAAAACATAAGAAAAAAAATAAAAAAGTGAAATTGGTATGTTTCAATCTTCATTGAGACTTCATAGTTCTTTCTCTGGATGTGACCAGAATTTTCCATCATGAGTCCATTGGAATTGTCTTGCATTATTGCATTGTTAGAGCTAAATCTATCATAGTAAAGCAGGCATTTTTAATCTTTTTTGTGTTGTGAACCTTTGACAGACTGAAGAAGCCTACAGATCCTTCCTCAGAAAGATGTTTTTAAAGGCACAAAATAAAATATATAGAATTGGAAAAAAGAAAAATTAACTTGAAATAAATATCTCTTTTTTTTTAATACAAGCTCATAAACTCTGAAATCTATCCATGAATATGTGAACTCCAGATCAAGAGTCTCTATTCTAGAAGATAGAACTAGGAACAAATTGTGGGCATTAGAGAGATATAGAATCATTGTGAGTGAGAATATACTAAAAATTAGAGCTGTCAAAAATGGAATAGATTTATAAGGTACTGAAGTTTCCATCAGTAAAAGTATTCAAAAAGGCTAGATAGTCACTTTCCAGGGAATTAGACTAAATTATTTCTAAGATCCCTGTCAGCCCTAAGATATATATGTTTCTTGATTCATCATGAATATAAATCATCATATTACTAGGTTGTTATATAATTAAATTCTGTTGTTTTTCTTCTACAAGTCAGAGATCATTAGAATTCTAAGTCTATTTGCCTTTCTTATTAATTTGTAATTTATTTATTTTAGGACAAAATATCATTGTTTTATGAAGCTTATAGATTTAGGTGAATTGGAGGTTTTGGGGTTGACTATTCTGTAATATGTAATGTTAATAAATTTCTCATCTGGAGAGTACCCTACATTGCAGGTAAGATAAAAGAGTAAGTTTTGCACCCTGAATCTCCTTCCCTTTCATATCTCTGGAAATCTCATTTTTGCTCAAATAATTAGATTACGTATTTTGGATGAAATCTTCCTGGAGTTATCCAACAAATATTTACCATGCTCCTACTATATGCTAGGTTCAATGCAGGTATTACAGGAAACATAAAGGTGAATAAAATATGGTCTCTGCTCAAGGGAACTCTGCCCACAGAAACATGAGACATGTGCACTTAACTCTTAATACTTCAATATATCAAATGACGCTTGATTTTATTGGAGTGGGCACTCCTTTCAGCAAGAGATATTGCAGTATATATTGTTGCTTTAGTAAGGAGTTGTGGTGGATTGTAGTGATTAAAAAAAATTGGTACCCAGTGGCTGACCTGATGATGAGGCTATCCAAATTAAGATGGGCTATTTATCATAAAACAAATATTTTCTTGTTGCTGGGTGCATATTCAGAGTATTTTCAGCTTAATAGGACTGTAGGAGCTTGTGATATACTGGCATGATTTTGTACTAGTGAGAGTCATTAGATTTCTTTTCTATAAGTTCTGTATGACCCTTCTCTTAAGAAATACTAGTTCATTAAGTCTCCTCTCTGCTGTATAGGTTATTCTCATGAGCAATGTTGGATAATTATAGTAATACAAAGCTTCTAGCATGTGATAGGGATCAACTTAGTGGCACCAAATGTTATCAGAGCTCAGAGGAGGAATTAATTGCTTCTGAAATTGAGTAAAATTTATTAAAAAATACAGATTTTGACCCTTGGAAACTGAATAGTTTACATAGGTGAAAGGAAGAGTGGGGGGGCAGAAAAGGGGAGACATATTAGGTAGAAGGAATGACATGAGCAAAGTCATGGACTCAATAGTATGGATAATGGAGATCTGGGGACTGATGGGATAATAAACCTTTGAATAATTTGGTTTATCTAGGAGGGAAGATATTCTGGGAGATATGTATTACAATGTTGGTGCTTTTATTGTACAGGACCTTGAATGACAGACTAAGGCATTTAGAATATATTCATTAGGACATGAGAGCTGTGCTTTAGAAAGACTACCCTGACAGCAATGGATCTTAATGTCTAGTATAAAAACTGTGACTTGACACTAAACTTAGAAATGTTGACTGGCAGAAAGAAAAGTGTCTGTCATTGAAGCAAGAGAATTAATTTGAGAGTTTTAAGACTCCAAAGAACAGGTGTTGGCTAATGCACAGAACATTAGTACTCACTGATTCTACTTTTATACCTACTTGTTAATTCTATAATCTTTGCATTCTGGTTTTCTGCCACTCAATCAAATGTGACCTCTATAAGTTTATCAACAACTAAATCTGAGTGCCTTATTTTACTTCTCAATTATTAAAATTTTTTTTTAGGTTTTAGCACTGCTGATCACCCTTTCTTCCTAATTATCTTTTTCCTTAAAGAATATGACCCTGTTCAATATTGCTTCTCCTATCTACCTATCTACTTCTCAGGCTCCTTTAGTTGGATCATGAACTTTCTCCCACTCATTAAGTGTGAATATCGCCCAAATTACATGTCTTCGTTCCCCCTTTTTTCCCTCTTTTCTTGATCTTTTCAGTTTCCACTGCTTTCGCTACCATCTTGAAGCAGATGATTCATAAATCTGCCTATTTAGCCAGTTTTTCTATAGAGCTCCAATACTAAATTATCATCAGTCTACTGGATATCATCTTCAATTGGATGTCCCATTGGTATCTAACTCTAACCATATTCAAAATGTAATTATATTTTCCTCCAATCCATCCCACTTTCAAACTTCCCTTTATTGAGTGTAGTCTGTCCAGTCACACATGATTCTAACTTTATAATATCCTCTAATCTTCCTCCCAACTCCTGTCTTCTCCCCACTCATCTCTTTCCCTCTGTCTCTTACATATTCCTATTTCTCTTCCACTACTGTCTCTTTATCATTAGTGTTTCTCTCTCTTACCTCTAGCATAATATAAACTTTTATAGGTCTGGATACTTTTTAAAAAACTTTGTCTTTATATCCCCCAATTCTGACACAGAGTCTTTGATTAATCATTCAATAAGTATTTGTTATCTTCTATGTGCCTAGCACTATGTTCAATGCTAGGGATTTGAGAATTCAGAATGAAATGATCCTTACTCAAATGAACTAACATTCTAATGAAAGACAAGTACATTTAGAAATACGTTCATCAGAAATATAAAAATTAATACATATTCATGTATATATACACATGACTTACATATAATAAGTTTTAAATAAATGCTAGCTGAATTGATTTATACCCACTAGTCTCTTTATAAGTTCATGACTGGACTTGTTAATTTCTCAATCTTCCAGTGAAGTAAATAAATGAAACCTATCCATTAAAACTGAGTTTCTGCTGAGGTAATGTATGCTCTGTTTTGAATCAAACCAGAATAGGACTTAGAAAAATGTGCATTACTGAATATGTAATGCCACTTAAATAGACTAATCCTTTCAATTTTGTTTGGGAGCATCTACCTAATTGTGCTTCTTTTGCTATATCAAGTAATGCTGATCACATTTTCCGCCAAGAATCATTTTTTTTCCTATTCTTCAATGAGGATTTAACAGTAGTAAGCAACCAAGAGGGTTCTCTTGACTACAACTTCATTATGTGCGCTGGAATAGCTTCCTTCTTGCCCTTCTCCTGGCAGTCATGAAGAGCATCACCATAAATAAAACTAAACTTCTCCTGAGAGACTGGAGTAGATAGTCAAGTACTCACCAATCCCCTGAGTTCTGTAATCTGTATTGAGTCTCCTCTCTACCACGATGAGGTTCCACCACATTACACCCTGGCAGGTCTTAATAAATACGGATAAGTGCAAAATTGCTGTTTGGCTTTGCTATCAATAATTAAAAACTGCTTTGCTGTTGATATCTCAGTGGAGACCCTATGATGTCTTTCCCTGTGTTTTCATTCAGTTTTTTTCATCCTACAGCATATGGGTATTTATAATGTATTAGGGCAGAGGGCAAGATGGTAAATGTTTCTGGCTAAAGATTTGTTCAGATGTCTCTAGGGGGAAGAAATGCATTTGCACCTAATATTACATCAAAAAGAAAACTGGGAAGATCTGAAAGCCAAAGGAAAGCAAGCCCATCAGGGATTCAGATTAGTTCCCCATTTTTAATTTCTCAAGTGACTTAAGGCTAGCAAGTATATCAGTTGCTACAATCCTTTCTGCAGTTTGCTTTCAATAGCTGTATATAGCATTTTAAGGGTTGACATCTTCTACTGCTGCTGTGACAATGGCATTTGACAAGCTTGAGAGTTTTCCCAAGGGATTGGATTAATAAAAATTCCTCACAACACCTGTTCTACAATCCATTATGATTTCTAGATCTATGAAATATTATTATGGTAGTAGACCTGAGACATCAATGAGTCCCATCTCCTATTTTTAAGAAGAGGAGTAGTTCAGTGGGTAGTGTGCCGGGTCTGGAGTTGGGAAGACTTGACCTCAGAGGCTTATTAACTATATGATTAACTATGTGACACTGTGTAAGTCACTTAGCCTTGTTTGGCTCAGTTTCCTCATCTGAAAAATGACATGTAAAATGAAATGGCAAATCATTCTAGTCTCTTTGCCAAGAAAACCCTAAATGGGCTCACATAGCATTGGACATGACTGAAATGACCAAGCAGCACCAATAGAAGCTTCAAGATGGCAAATGACTTCTTTAAGATCAACTAGTTAGAAGAATCATATCCAAGTTCTTTGTTCCTAGTCCAAGACTCTTCTTCAGTTTAACTGTGGCATGAAGGCTCCTCTTTAAATACAGAATAGTACAGAATTCTCCTATATAAGGAGCTATGCTGCATGGGCTTAGCTAAGAATTTTTGTACCTGGAGCAAGAGGCAAGAAAGATGCCCTCAAAAAAGTTGGGTATGGGAAGCTTATTCCTGTGAATCATTCAGTAGCTTCCAATCTAATTCTACAAGAAATTATGAAGTATCTACCATGTGCTGGGCACTGTCCAAGGTTCTGGGAATACAAATACAAAACAGTCACTACCCTTAAAAAGCACAGAGAGATATAATGTGCCTAAAAGTTAAGTTTGTAATGATAATTGGGGAGGAGGAGGAGTCTAATGATGATGGAGATAAAATCTGCCCATCAGAAGCAACACATGAGCTGAACATCCCGAGAGATTGAGGTGAGGAAGGAGTGCAATTCAGAAATGGGAATTTGCTCATTTACAGTGACAGATATGGGGAATTGAATACCCAAATGGAATTAGACAAATTGTGGTGGAAATTTAGTTTGGGAAAGGATGGAATGTGAAAGTCTGCTAGGCCATATTGTGATGGGGAATTTCTGTAATAAAATAGAAGTCTTAGGAGTCTCTGAAAGTTATTGACAAATAGAGAAACATGGCAAGCCTCACCATTTAGGAAAAGATTTTGGCAGTTGTGAGGAAGGTGGATTAGAGAATGGAATCTAGATACAGAAGTAAGAAATTACCAGGTGTTCATAGGGGAGGTGTTGACAGTCTGAACTATGGGAGTAAAAAAGGACAAATATCAGAGATATTGGCAACATGATAATACCTTAATATTGACTTGATTGATTAATTAGATATGAAGAATTAGGGAGAAGGGAAGATAAGTGCCATAGTTGAATAGAGAGCTGGAGTCAGGAAGATCTGATTTCAAATCTGGCCTTGAAATGCTATTATTATTAGCTCTTATTAGCTGTGTGAGCCTGAGCAAGTCACTTAACCCTGTTTGACTATTTGAGTAGAATTAATGAATTCCTCTTTGGGAATGTTGATTTTAGAGTTCCTGCTGGATATCTATTTGTAAATGTCCAATAGACAGCTAATGTTTTGATACTGAATCTCAGACAATAGATTAGGGATTACATCTGGATCTGGATATACACCTGCAAAAATATACTAATCAAATCCATGGGAGCTGATGATATCACTGATGTACAGACTATATATCCAACCCAATTTAATCTAATAAATATTTATTAAATACCTACCATATTCTAGGAACTGTGCTAAACACAATTTACAGATAGAAAAGAAGATCTAAGAAAGAAATTTGGGCTATTCTTATGATTAGTAGTTATAGGATTAGACAGAGATGATCATCCAGGAAAGATGTAACTGAGGAATGGTCAGATGAACAGGAGGAGAACCAAAATAGAGGAGTTTTCCAAAACTGAGGAAGGAGAGCATATATGAAAGGAGGGATTAGGGAGCAGTATCATATGCTAAAGAGAGATCAAGAAAGATGATACATGAGAAAAGCCAATAGAATTTAGTAATTAAGAGACCTGGATAAGTTCAGAGGATTTTCAGACCTAGTTCTGGGGGTCTATAAGTTTTCAGTGCTTCCAAGGTGGTATGATGGGAGAGAGGTGTGGTGTAGTCTCTGTTTTCCTAGCTTGAGTTCTGGTTTATACCCAGGAAAGGTTTCTGTTCCCTCGAAGCTGTAAGCACCAGTGTTCCTTGTGGCCCTGGGACTGTGACCAGGTTCCCTGCTCTCCTGTAGTTACAAATAAAAGCACTTTTCTTTACCCTATAACTGTAACCTGGCCCTATGTACAGGGAATAGAGTTGCCAATCAGCATTAGTTGATTCACACCTTACCAGCAAAGGGCCCCTGCAATCTCTTTCTGACCAGTTGTCTGGCCCCCTTGCCATCTTTGAATTGAGAACTCCTAAGGCTGCTATTGTCACTGCTGTCTCCAAACCCGACCATTTGACACTGCCACCACACGTATGCATTCTGCTCATACTTCCATCTGGGTGCCACAAAACTCTTCTGCTAAACTCCTTAGTTATCTTAGGCTGGAAGAATGTCAGATTCTGGCTCTTATTCTCTCTTCCACTTTAAAATTTGGTTTGAGGTATTGTTTTAAAGCTGCTTGGAGGGAAATGTTAGGAGAGAACAGCTGGGTTACTGTCTGTCTTACTCCATCTTGTATCTACCTTATGTAGGCTTGATATTTTGACCTATAAGGTTCATTCTTTATTTATGTAAGTAGAAATTTATTTTTCTCAATTACATATAAAGATAGTTTTCAACCTTAATTTTTTGTAAGGCTCTGAATCACAAATTTTTCTTCCTTCTTTCTCCCTCCCCCAAGATGGAAAGTAATTTGATATGAGTTATACATGTGCAAACATGTTAAACATATTTCCATATTAGTCATGCCTTTTTTCTTTTTTTTTTCTTTTGCTTTTTGCTGAGGCAGTTGAGGTTAAGTGACTTGCCCAGGGTCACACAGCTAGGGAATGTTAAGTATCTCAGATCAGATTTGAACTCAGGCCCTCTGACTTCAGGGCTGGTGCTCTATCCACTGCACCACTTAGCTGCCCCCATATTAGTCATGTCTTTTAAAAGAACCAGAACTAAAAGAAAAAAAACACACAAAACCCCCAAGAAAGTGAAAATAGTGTGCTACTATTTGCATTCAGACTCTATCAATTCTTTCTCTGGAGATATACAGCATTTTCCATCGGGGTCTTTTGGAATTTTCATAAATATAATATTGCTGAGAAGATTTAAGTTTATCATAGTTGAGCATCCTATGACATTTCTGTTACTATATGCAGTGTTCTTCTGGTTCTGCTCATTTCACTCAGTATCAATTCATGTCTTTCCAGGTTTTTCTGAAATCTGCTAGCTCATCATTTCTTATAGAACAATAGTATTCCGTTACATTCATATACTACAACTTGTTCAGCCATTCCCCAGTTGACAGTTCAATTTCCAGTTCTCACCACAAAAAGAACTGCTATAAATATTTTTGCACATGTAGATCCTTTACCCTTATTAATAATCGCTTTGGGATACAAACTAAGGAGTGGTATTGCTGGATCAAAGGGTAGGTATTCTGGATATAGACCTGTTTGATTTCCCTTTGGGCATAGTTCTAAAGTGCTGTCTAGAATGGATCAGTTTACAACTCCGCCAACAATTCATTAGTGTCCCAATTTTTCCATATCTTTTTTCAACATTTATTATTTTCCTTTTCTGTTCTATTAGTCAATCTGATAGGTATGAGGTAGTAACTCAGAGTTGTTTTAATTTGCATTTCTTTAATCAGTAGTGATTTAGAGTACTTTTATATGATTGTAGATAGCTTTAATTCCTTCTTCCAAAAACTGCCTCTTTTTATCTTAGACCATTTATCAATTGGTGAATGACTGTATTTTTATAATTTTGATTCTGTTCTCTATTTTAGTTTTCCATTTCAGTTCTCATTTGAGAAATGAGGTCTTTATCAGAGACACTTGCTATTGGGCTCATTCTTGAAGCATCCCATGATAAGTAGCACAACTTCTTGCTGTTCTCCAGGTAAAGAGAAATAGGCTTTCTGTGAGGAAAGGAGAAAAAAAAGAGATGTGGATACAGCTCAGAGTGATGGCCCTCACTATATGTCATGTGAATTTCCTTAAGGAATGATGCTATTGATTTTAAAGATATGACCACTAATAAATAGTTATAGTTTTCCCTAGAACTAATTATTGCCTTGCTCCATATTATAAAATTCCAACCAAGCAGGATTTATTTCTCTTTCATTCCTAAGAATTTCAGTTGCCCATCACTAAACTCACTACTGAGCATATTAAACACTTTGCCTGTAATGATCTCCTGTAACTGTACTAAAAACAAAAAGACAAACAAAACTTGCACATACCAGGAAACATTTATTAAGTGCCTGCTATATGTAAAGCACTGTGCTAAATACTGGAGATACAAATGCAAAGAATGAAATAATCCTTACTCTCAACACAAAACATTGTCCTGGTTAGTACAACTAATACAAATAATAAACCCCATGAAGTGTTCACATATATTCACATTTTTTCTTTTTGATGTTATAATTATGTAAAATATAGTAATTGGTTCCATTCCAATGAAAATATGTAATATGAATTTTTTTAGATAAGGTAACTACTTCAAAGTAGCAGCAGATTCATTATTTGCATTGATTGGTATCTGGCTGTATTTAAATTTATAAATTAATTCTTTCTGTATATGAACAAACAAAAAACCTGGAATTAATCTTAAGGGTGAGAGGACTCATGGTATAAAAATTTCTTCCACCAATGACATTAATGATCTGTCTGTGATTCTGATAGAAATTGGCTTGGTCACATAGAGGTTTTATAATTTGCCTAGGGTCTCACAACTTGTAAATGTCAGAGGAAGAATTTAAACTTAGATCTTCCTGACTACCTACTATGTTATCCATACATATCAGTATATACACACACATACATAGGGGATTGAGATATATATATATATATATATC
The DNA here is from genome assembly GCA_023553655.1 of Myrmecobius fasciatus. Lineage (NCBI taxonomy): Eukaryota > Metazoa > Chordata > Mammalia > Dasyuromorphia > Myrmecobiidae > Myrmecobius > Myrmecobius fasciatus. The sequence continues at coordinate 128,567 of JAJPUD010006445.1, forward strand.
AATCTCAATCTTTCTTTCTTTCAATTTCTACCATAAAACTTTTGGCCTCAGTTAAAATTCTGCTCCCTTTTAGAATTGTACATTGAAAACCAGATACCAGGGGCAGCTAGATGGTGCAGTGGATAGAGCACCAGCCCTGAAATCAGGAAGACCTGAGTTCAAATCTGGTCTCAGACACTTAACATTCCCTAGGTGTGTGACCCTGGGTAAGTCACTTAACCCCAATTGCCTCAGCAAAAAAACAAAACAAACAAAAAACCCCCCCAAAAACAGATGCTAACATTAAAATAAAAATAACAATAGCTGAAAATTGTCTTTTGTTTTGTTTTTTGTTTTATTTATTCATTCACTTAAATATTTAATTAGTTTTTATTTATTTTCCAATATCTTTAATATTTCACTTTTTAATTGCTTGAGGCAAAACAACATTAAAAAATTCATCTTTTATAAGTCTGAAAGTTCTGTATAGTGCTTGCTTATGTAATAAACCAACATTCTTGAAATTTCTATAACATTTTGTATTCTGAACAAGACCCTTGTCCACAAGTTAAATTAATAATGTAAGCAGACATGACGATAGTAAAAATATTATTTTCAATTTGGGTAATTGCTAAATTCAACTGGTAGAATAACTCTGTTACCTTCAGATAAACACATGCATCCAAAATGTTCCTGATGAATGACTGAGAATGGTGCAAATTTTTAAAGTTTACAAAACTCTGCATATGTTGCTTCTTTTGATCATCACAAAACCCTCTATATAGTAGATCAATAGAATAGGTTTTCTTAGCTCCATTTTACAGATTCATTGGCTTTAGGTAAACTTTGGCTGAAAGAGTAAGTTGTTTGTGGTCTTGGAGTGAATAAATATTTAAAGCAGTAAATTAACCCAGGTTGTTCCTTACTCCTAGTCTAGGAATGGACTTTCCAGAGTGGAAACTTGACTATTTGACAGTGACAACAAATGATTTGAGGGGTGGAGCCATGGTGGCGGAGATCAGACAGGAGTCTCTGTAACCTCCTCTAACCTCCCCTCAAACCAACAACATATGAAGCCTCTAGACTGATTCTGAAGCAAAAAAATCCACAATATCTGGAGAACAACAC